>BQNB010211163.1:0-10218 GCA_026074375.1 Tanacetum coccineum
CCTCTCAACGTTTTGATAATGACAAAATGTAAAAACGTTTACAATAAAAATAAACGTTTACAAATTATTAAATGTAAAATTTCATTTCTAAGATTAGTGACCACTTAAGGTATAGACAAACAAAATAATTAAGCATGATTAGTGATCAAAAAAATATTTTTCTCTTAATCCTCACTTTTAATTATACAAAAGTATTTTCTCAAAAATACATTTACAAAATATTTTCTAATTAAAAAAAATGTTTTATTAAAAAACTTAAAATTTGAAATTCAAATTTTCCCCCCAAAATGGAAGGTTCTATAACAGATACAACCTTCACAACAAAAAGACAAAAAAAGAGCGGAGTCTAGTGGCGGCCCCCTTATATATAAGGGACCGTCGGGACCTCCCCCGGATAGCCGTTGGGATTCCCTGCCTATAAATACTGCTCCATTCCCAGCAGAAAAACATTCCTAATTGCACGAAATTTTTCAGTCTTTTTTTCTCTCTCTAAACCTTATTTCTCTTACTAAAACTCTTGATCACTAACATACTTAGATCTTGTTTCAAGTGATCTAATTTCTTCTTCTCATCTCTTCCCTTGACCTATATATACCCCCTCTATACTTCCATGGAGGGGTGATGATTCATTTTGTAAAAAGAGTGTGTGTTCTTGTTTCTCTCTCAAGACACACACCTCTTCCCATCTTTTTTCTTTCTCTCTAATAACATGGCTAAACATTTATTTAATCTTCCCCGACCTACAGATATTTATTGTTAGCTAGTGTTTCTTATTTTAACAAGTGGTATCAAGAGCTAACCGGGGGTGTTTTGTATTTGTGTTTGTTGGGTTTCGTACTTTTAAGCTTATTTCATTTTTTAAGGTGCTCGAATCTGTTTTTTTTAGTTGTTATAAAACTGTTTTGTAACAGTTTTTTTTTCTATTTTTGTTGGTCCATTTATTCTCCACATCTTAATCACCTGTTCATTTTCTTTTTTGTCTCATAGCTTTTTAAAAGCTTATAAACAGCTTATTTTTAAGCTTGTTTTGTGGTCCAACGTGTGTACAAGAACAAGGAGTGTTCATCTGTTTTTTTTGTTGTTTTGGTTGAAGGCAGAAAAGATGAATAAACATGGACCACCGAACCAGTCATATTTGTTAATCAGCCGAACTAGTTCATTTCAACAACAGCCGAACCCGTGGCATTCTAGTTTGAACCGAACGAGATATGTTCTTAAGGAGTCGAACGAGTGAATTTACAACATCAACCGAACGAGTGATGTTGTCAAACAACCGAACTAGTTGATTCTTCATCAATCGAACGAGGAACAAGCTGATATAAGAATGAACCGAACGAGTCCTTTTTTCTACAATCGATCGAGTGGAACCGAACGAGTGATATTCTAATGAGCACCGAACTAGTTCAAGCCTTTTCAACCGAACGAGTTCATTCTAACTACAATCGATCGGTTCTTTTCAAACAAACCGATCGAGTTCATTTAAAAGCCAACCAACCGAACTAGACAAAACTAAGAAGAACCGATCTAGGATGTCATTTGAAAGCCGATCTAAACATAACCGAGTCAACTCGGTATTTACCGAGTTGACCCGGGTCACTCACTGTGTCACGAGTCATAGGTTCAACATGAAATGAAATGAAAAGAACAGCCTCAATATAAACCCATCATCACATCAATCATATCCCATCTCCATACCATCAACAAGACTTAAACTATAAAGAAATAAAGATCTCAGTTTCTGTTTCTTGTGTTACAAATAAATCCGTTGACCTTATATGGTGCTCGATAAACTTAAGCAGGAAAGGATGAAGAGGTTTTGGTTGGGGTAAAGATGTTCCTTCAAGGTTGGTAGCTGCGTTTAATTTTTTTTAAGAGAAATGAGATGTGTAGTACTGGTAGGCGATGAAAATTAGGATTAGGGTTATGGTAATACCCTAAATATAAGGAGTGTGAAATTAATATATCATTGATTGTTGGACATGGGCTATAACAACTATTGGGCCGGCTATATTGAAATAAGAATTGGACCGAGTGCATGATCAGGTTATCAACCGGGCTTCTCATTTTTCTGTTGGGCTGGAATATGAATACAAGAAAGTTGGGCCACGTTACACATTGATTGGGCCGAGAATTGTTAAATTTTGGGCTGATGGATTTAACAGGCCGGGTATAAAACAACATTTGTCCTAGTTTAACAACATTAAACATGAACAACAACACAACAAACACGATACATAACACTATAAACGATCCGAATAAGATTCACTAAAATGTCAAACGGCTAAAGATTCGGACTACGATGACAAGTGATCACGAAGTTGATTTGGTATCCCTTATTTGAGCTTGAAGTTGGGTTTCACGAAGGCGTCTACTTATTTCATCATCGAGACTTCCTTCTATTTGCTACCCCTTTTCTTCAAACCCAATCTATCGATTGATGACTTGCTTGAACGTACAACGGTTATGATTGAGACTTGAATTATCTAGTTACCAGCAGTCAGGGGTGGTTGGTTGCAGACCTGGATAACTATCACTTAAAGGAGTTACGGGTATTCGTACTCAGTGTCACACGCAGGAAGTCGATGTGGTAATTTCAAGGTGGTTGACTTTCTTACTACTTATGGGTAGGGTTTTAGTTGTATAGATTTAATCTTGCTCCGTTCTTCAATCACAACAGTGCAATCTTTAAGTAACAAATTTGGGGGATTTCACTTCATTTTCAAGTTTGGTATATCGGGTTTACTTCACAAGTGATCACAACAATAGCCGACAGGGGGGGGGGGGGGGGGGGGGGGGGGGGGGTGGGGGGGGGGAGGGGGGCGAGGGGGGGGGGGGGGGGGGGGGGGGGGGGGGGGGGGGGGGGGGGGGGGGGGGGGGGGGGGGGGGGGGGGGGGGGGGGGGGGGGGGGGGGGGGGGGGGGGGGGGGGGGGGGGGGGGGTGGGGGGGGGGGGGGGGGGGGGGGGGGGGGGGGGGGGGGGGGGGGGGGGGTGGGGGGGGGGGGGGGGGGGGGGGGGGGGGGGGGGGGGGGGGGGGGGGGGGGGGGGGGGGGGGGGGGGGGGGGGGGGGGGGTGGGGGGGGGGGGGGGGGGGGGGGGGGGGGGGGGGGGGGGGGGGGGGGGGGGGGGGGGGGGGGGGGGGGGGGGGGGGGGGGGGGGGGGGGGGGGGTGGGGGGGGGGGGGGGGGGGGGGGGGCGGGGGGGGGGGGGGGGGGGGGGGGGGGGGGGGGGGGGGGGGGGGGGGCGGGGGGGGTATAGAGGTTGGTAAAGTTGCCATAGAGTTTAATGGGTTGGATGTAATCAGAAATTCTCATTGCATTTCAAGCAAGGTACTTCATAGTCTAAGCCAAATTCTCAAGGTTCTTTCAATGGATCATTCAATACATAGACCCTTGATTTATACCAAGTTTTCTTGATTCTTGCTTCATCTCCTCTACGGTTTCTGAAGACAAGAGAGTAATGCTTTGTTTGGATCTCAAGATTTGTGCTTAAGACAAGAACTTCTTGAGTATATGGGCGTACACGACAATGATGCTTCCGAGAGTTCGCAACCATCATGGGGGAAAATGTGTACATCCGGGACTTAGTTGACTTTGATGTTACCGTGTCAACTTCCAGGGGGAAGTAGTGTAGACTACTTTACCAAATATGGTTTATGAAGTATTCTGCATACGTGAGAAGAATTGTTGCTGATTTCTCGCATGTACCCCCGAATAAATATTCACCAAGCCCTAATGACAAGAAGCAGTGGTCGTTGGTGTGGTTTGACTTCTACAAAATTCCGCTGTGCACGTAAATGACAAGTAGAAGATTGTTCAAGCTACTTCAAAGTTTCAGAATCTGCTTAAGATAGGGATGTTGGTTTGGGGGGAAGCTGATTCAGAAACTTCGCCAAAAAGGAGTCTATGAAGAAAGCTTTTTGAGACATGCTGCATGAATTGGGGGGAAGTTAATCTAGTTCATGCATACTAACTAATCGGTTCCTGTACAACTATAGATAATGAAGATCTCACAAAGCTGGTGTTAGTTCAAGACCTGGGAGAACTTCGAAGACATCTTTAGCTTTAGAAAGAAACATTTTTATGTTGTTTCTTGTTCAAGATTGGAACATTGTAAGTAATTCTTTAGGTTTAAAATAATTGGGGGGAAGATTGTTAGCCTTAAAATATGGTGACATATCATAATTACATTAGTTTTCATTAGGCAAGAACTACAGGGACTAGAACTGTTAAGTTAGTATAGGGTCCCTTGTCTTGACCTATATATACCACCTCCATACTTCCATGGAGGGGTGAGGATTCATTTTGTAAAAAGAGTGTGTATTCTTGTTTCTCTCTCAAGACACACACCTTTTCCCATCTTTTTCCTTTCTCTCTAATAATATGGCTAAACATTTGTTTAATCCTCCCCGACCTCTGGATCTTTCTTGTTAGCTAGTGGTTTCTTATTATAACATTTTCTTTCTCTCTCTAAACCTTCTTTATCTCACTAAAACTCTTAATCACTAACATACTTATATCTTGTTTCAAGTGATCTAATCTCTTATTCTCATCTTTTCCCTCTCATTTAAGTGCAAGAGAAGAATACTTGCATTCGTCAAGAAGCAAAGTGTTAATTAGTGATCTCTCCTCTTTTCTTCTAAGTACCAAACCTCTATTATATTTATCTTGTGTAGTTGTGTGATTCAGATATTATGTAGATCCGATAGTACAGATCTTGTGAGTGTGTATATCTTGTGAAGTGGTAGATTGGTTCTAGCTAAGATTAGGACTTGACATTTAGCTTAGTGTCAGAAAATAACGTAAGCGGTGTAAACGGTTTTCTCCGTTAAAGGGAGCATGTTGAAATAGTGAAATCTAAGTCGGTTTCGGGGAGTGGAGTAGGACGAGAGGTGTTCGTAGCTGAACCAACTATAAAAACTTGGTGGTCTTGGATTTGTTGGTTCTTTCTTATTCTATCTTTATATTATTTTTTCGTTATCTGTTTTACGTTTTGTTAGTTATTGCTTGTTCATATTGTGTTTTGATGGAAACCATATAAACGTATCTATAACATTTTTAAAAGTAAACTTTTAAATGCAAACAAACGTGTAAACTATTCAACCCCCCCCACCTCCCTTCTAGTTTCCTTTTCAATTAGTATCAGGAGCAGGTCACTTCAAGATTTTAAATAATATTAATGTATTTTAATGCTTGGATCGATCTATGATTCCGACAAATATCTTAGAAGGGCAATCTATGCAAAGACCACCATTCTTTGAAGCGATAGTTTTATATTTATTGGGAAAAATAAGATTCGACGACATTGTAAAATCAAAAGATCTTGATCTTTGGCATGTTATTACCAACGGTGATTTTCAACCTATTAAACAAAAATCAGAAACCAAATTAGATGAGATTATCCCTTTTGAAAAATAAAGTGATGATCTTAAAAAGAGGCTTGTCAAAAATAACGAAGCCAAAATTGGTTATTTACAATGTTTTACCAAGAAAAGAATATGAAAGAACTTTCATGTGTAATACGGAAAAAGAATTATTGGAAACTTTGTTAATCACCCTCAGGTAATAGCCAAGTCAATGATAATAAGATCGACCGTTTGGTTCAACAATTGTGAAAACAATTATGTCATTTCCGAAGATGAATCTATAGATAGTGCATTTGCTTAGATTTATAATATTATTAATAGTCTTAGAGCTCTTGATGAAGGTTTTTAGTAAGAACTATGTAGGAAGTTTCTTTGGCTCTACATCTTAAATGGAGAGCATAAGGTCACGGCGATTGAAGGAGTCGAAAGACTTAAAGCATATTCTTGATGAGCTCTTGGAAACTTAAAGTCCAATGAGATGTTCATTAAGAAAGATTCTGTAATAGTCAAGCAAAAGTTGAAAGTAAATCTCTGGCTTTAAAGGCTAAGAAAGAATCTAGTGATGAAGAATGTCGACTTCCGTTAGTGAAGACGAAGAGTACGCCATGGCGGTAAGAGACTTCAAGAAGTTCTTTAAGAGAAGAGGTAGATTCGTGAGACAACCTCAGAACGACAAAAAGGCATTCCAAAGAGTAATGATGACAAGAACCGGTTAAGGTGATTAGAAATTGATTTAGATGTGGGCAACCACCAAATCCATCTTATTGGAGAATGTCCAAAACCACCAAAAGATAAGAACCAAAGAGCTTTTGTCGGAGGCTCTTGGAGCGATAGTGGTGAAGAAGATGATGAAAAGGTCAAAGATGAAACGTGTCTTGTAGCTCACGCATCAAGTGAGGTATGTTCCTAATCATCTTACTTTAGTGATGAAAACTCATTAATTGATGATATAGCTTTAGACAACGAATATGTAAGTTATGCAAAATGAGTTAAGATAATCACTAAATACATAAAAGTTAAAAGTTACTAGAAATAGTCTAGAAAATGATGCTCTAGAGAATTTTAAGATAAATTGTCCACACTCGAGAAAAACACAAGGGAGGTTGTTTACTCGATTGTTCAAAGTGTCATGTACCTAAATTGAGATTGAAAATCTCAAGATAATCTGCTAGATAACACTAATGTGGAAAAGAGTATACATTGCTTAAATGTACAATGTTAAGTAATCAAAAACCTCCAGTGATATAATGAAGATTAGGGGTTAATTCATTTGAAGCATCTTCTAGTAGAACTAAGAATATAAATTTGTGAAAGCTCTGTAAAAAGGGTTTTAAGTTGGAGTCCATAAATATGGGGCGGCCCCCATAATATGATACCGACGCCCCCAAAATAAATTATGGGACCTCCCACAGCACGACTGGATTCTGATGAAAACTGTGTCTTTTCAAATACCATTTTTGGGTCATAGCACTTTAACACATAATTGTAAACAAGGCCACTAAGTTTCCCGTTGCTAGTGACATTAAAGTTTAAACAATCTTATAAGCCATTGTCATATTCCAGAATTTTGATTTTCTAAACCTGTTTTTTGATCTAATCTCCACCTCTAGAAGAGTCTATAATAATTTTCTCATCTAATACTCCGCAACAAAAGATACGTTGTCGAAATAACCTACCTCATGGCTTTCCTGTAGTTGGAACATCTTTCCATGTCAAAGGATACATGCCATGGGATATGTGTCTTTCCATTCTTCTTCCCAATCCATTGCATACATATGCAAAGGATGTTTGGCATCTATTCAAACTTTGGACCTATAGGATATTGGGGGGACCAATTATTTGAGTTTTTGTCTTTTCTAATAGATATACCGTGGATGACTTGAAGGCCGGCGAATGGATCAAGGATGCGGATTGTATTAAAAATATGAGGGCAACGAAAGCTCTTCTCCACTTACAAGGCATACAATGGAGGTAACGTCATTTTTGGTAGTAATCTTCGTGGTAACATCATTGGCAAAGGTATGATTTCTAATGACTCTCTCAAAATAGATAATGTAGAACATGTTGATAACTTAGGATTTAATTTGCTAAGTATATGATAAATATGTGACAATAAGAGTAGGGTAACTTTATCTGAACATGATAGTGAAATCACTAAGGACGGTAAAGTCATAGGTAGAGGTATTAGGAAGAAAGGCTTATATGTGATGAAATTAGGAAACAAGCCTAAGGATCAAATTAGTCTAACTACGATTGATGAAAATTCCACCTTGTGGCATAGGAGATTAGGACACGTAAATATGCGTCTCATCAATCGTTGGCCTCTAAGGAATTAGTTAGAAACTTTCCTAAGCTTAAGTTTGATCAACATTTTTGTGATGCTTGCAAAATGGTAAAACAAGCTCACGCTAGTCACAAAGCTAAGAATGTAGTCTCAACGACTAGATGCTTAGAACTTCTCCATATGGATCTCTTCGGTCCATCCGCCGTACGGAGTTATGAAGGAAACCGTTACACCCTAGTCATAGTAGATGACTACTCTAGGTATACTTGGACTAGATTTCTTAATTGATCAATTCGAAATATTTAGTAAGAAAATCCAAAACCAATTAGGTTGTTCAATAGTGTCAATAAGAACCAACCACGGTAGAGAGTTTGATAATGAGGTACAATTTAGAGAATTTTGTAATGCCAATGGTATTACTTATAACTTCTCGGCTTCATGCACTCCTTAATCAAATGGCGTGGTCGAAAGAAAAAATAGGACACTTCAAGAGATGAGTAGGACTATGTTGAATGAGCAATCGTTACCACAAAAGTTTTGGTGTAACGCCGTAGATACTCCAACATACATTCTCAACCGAATTCTCATTAGAGCCATTCTAGGAAAAACACCTTATGAACTCTTAAGAGGTAGAAAACCTATGTTAGATTATTTTAGAGTGTTTGGAAGTAAGTGCTTCATCTTGAACACAAAAGACTACCTTACCAAGTTTGACCCAAAGTCATACGAAGGTGTCTTCTTGGGTTATTCTCAAAATAGTAAAGCCTACATCATCCTAAATAAACACACTAGGAAAGTAAAAGAATCACTTAACATGACATTCGATGAAACTCCTCCACCCTTTAAGACATCACCCTTGGTGGATGATGACTTAGATGAAGAAGAAGCAATTAAAGTCACCGAAAAGAAAAACCTAGAAAATGACATTGTGGATGAAACTTTAGAGATTGATGAAATAGTCAACATTAAGGAATCTAGGAAACAACCCATTAGAAAAATGTCATAGGAAAACCTTAACCAAAGAACCCTTAGGTCACAAGCCCAAAACCAAAGTAACTTCTTTTGTTTTATATCAACTATAGAACCTAAGAATGTAAATGAAGCATTAGGAGATGAAAGTTGGATTGTCGCCATGAAAGAAGAATTAAATCAATTCATTGCTAACGACATTTGGGAGCTAGTTCCGCAACCTAAGAATATGAAAATTATAGGAACTAAGTGGGTGTTTAGAAATAAGTCAGATGAGAACGGTATTGTTTCTAGAAATAAGGCTAGGTAAGTTGCTCAAAAGGGACTACAACCAACAACGAGCGGCAGCGATTTGATGAAACTTATGCCCGGTTGCTAGACTTGAAAATCTATTAGGATATTTTTTGCCTATGCTTGCCCTTAGATTTTAAAATTATTCCAAATGGATGTAAAAAGTGCATCCTAAACGGTTTTATCTCAAATGAGGAGGGTATACGTGGCTACAAACCTTTAGGTATACATTGATTTCGAAAAAAACAGACTCATGTTTATATACTAATGATAGTTTTATGTCATAAACAAGCTCCTAAATCTTAGTATGATAGGTTAATAACTTTTCTTATTAAACATGGGAATGGTAGATAACACACTTTCTACAAAAAAGAAAGGTTCAAAACTAATTATTGTTCAAATATATGTCGATGACATTATATTTCGGTTGCGACTTGTCATGGACCATGTGTGTTGCAAATTTGCCAAAATCATGCATGACGAGTTCGAGATGAGCATGATGGGTGAACTTAACTTCTTCCTTGGATTACAAATAAAACAAATGGAAGATGGTATTTTCTTCAATCAATCTAAGTATATTAAAGAAATGCTTAAGAAATTTGGTCTAGAAGAGTCTAAACCAATGAAAACCCCCATATCCTCCGATACTAAACTCGCGAAAGATGAAGAGTGTGAGTCGGTAGATAGTACCAAGTATCGAGGCATGATAGGTAGTTTATTATACCTAACGGAAAGTAGGCCCGATATCATGTTTAGTGTCTGCCTTTGTGCCCGCTTTCAAGAGGCTCCCAAAACCTCTCATCTTGAAGCAGTTAAGCGTATCTTCCGATACATTAAAGGCACTACGCACTTAGGATTATGGTATCCTAAGGGGACCAGCAAAGAAACCGTAGTGTATGCCGACTCTGATCATGTGGGAGATTATGTGGACCGAAAGAGCACTAGCCGTATTTATACGTTCGTGGGATATTGTCTGACATCTTGGTTCTTGAAGAAACAAAACGCTCTTGCTATATCCACTACCGAAGCTAAATACGTAAGCGCCGAAAAGGCATGTCAACAAGCACTATGGATGAAACAAGCTCTCATCGAATACGACCTACGACTCGACGACGTTCCCATCATGTGCGACAACAAAGGCGTGATTGACCTTAGCAAAAACCCGATGCAACATTCTCGTACCAAACACATCGAAATACGCCACCACTTTCTTCGTGATAATGTCCAAAAAGGACATATCTCAATCGAAAAAGTGCCGTCCGTCGACAACATCGCCGGCATTCTTACAAAACCCCTTAAACGTGAATCGTTTAAC
>BQNB010211166.1:0-10218 GCA_026074375.1 Tanacetum coccineum
ACTCTAAAACACGGGGTTTTATATCAATATTTACACATCTTTGACTTTTAAAAGTCAAACTTCGTAGTTGACTTTTCCTACAAAACGTTACTCAACTTCATTTGGCCGTAAAAGATTCGTTTTTAAGAGTTACGAGACCCATTTTATATCAAAACGACCGCAAGAATATTCTCTATCATTTTACAAAGCCCAAAATAGATTTCAAAAATTTCTCGACACGCCACGCGGCTGTCAAACTTTCTGCTCGAAAATACCATTTACAAAACCCATTAAAACGCTATTTTTCACCCTCAACGACATCAAAAATACACCTAGCTATCCTATCTCCATCCACTAGACTCATCAAACTCGAGTTCGACTCACAAATATTTATTCGACACACTCGCACTTGGATCTCTAGCAATAATCATATGCATGCAATAGATAAAAACAAAATGACATCATGAGAGAGTTAGTATTAGCTTACAAACAAGTTTTACACAAGTGAAATCGACAACAAAACTTTTGTTCGGCTTCCCCTTTTTGGTTCGAGACTCGTACGCAATCCAACAACACAAACCAAAACTTTTATTTAACCCCAAGCTTCCAAAAACACTAGATTTACTACTTTTAAACACAACCTCTATCCCAAATCTTCAAGAAATCGACCCAAATTAAAACTAGCAAAATACTTGTTGCATGTTATATTTTCTAAGTGGGATGTGTTTAGTTTTTCATAAGGATCAAGAATATGTAGGTTGATCGTAATGCATGTAAGTTTTTCGGCGATAGTGGTGGTGGTTGTGTGGTGACCGACGACAAGGAGGGGGGGGGGGTGAGTATGTGTTTTATTTTTGTAAAAATGGTAAGTATGTGTGTTTATTTTTCCTTAAATAGTAGGACATCTTTGGGCTTTTGACACAATTAGTCCTCCCCTCTTTTCTAGTTTAGATTTTTGACACATAGGTGTTTTTCTTAAGTAAAAACCGACCACTTATGTCTCGGGTTTATATTCCCGTGACTATTTTCTTTCATCCAATTTAATTCAGTTTAAAACATTTAAATAAATGTTAATTTACGTAAAATCAAGACTTTTGACACGCCTTTTACAAAAACACGGGGAAAGCCATAACAATAAAAATAAATATAATCGCGCTCTCGGAGCAAAACACAAATATTTTTAACTCTCTCAGACGCTTAAACGAATAGAAAATTTTGAAACACAACTCGTAATTACCCAATAAATGGAAATTTTTTCACCAAACCGACTAAAATCATAACAACTATATCCAACCATATAGTAAAATAATTATCCTGGCTCGAGGTAAGTATTGACCTAAAACTCGGGTTGTTACAGAAATGTAATATAATTTTTTAATTTAAGTTTTTTTCCTGGAATAGGTTGTTTGCTAAGCAATCAAATGAACAATCAGACTACACTGCAACGAAAATATCTACTGCTTCCAAAAACTCTGCTAAGGATAATTTTTTGAACAAACATCCTATGCGAAACATTGCTGAACTCTTGGATGTGGCACAGGTACAAAACCAATATAATTCACTACAATTTTTTTAATGTCAGACATTTGTTCGTTAGCGATTATCCTATGTTTCAACTTGGTCGATAAATATATTTTTACTTTGTTGTTAGGGTGTTCCTTCTGTTATTCTTGGTATTGTGATTGCTATACAAGAAGATGAAGGGTGGTGCTACACGGGCTGCAGGACATGCTGTACGAAGGTTATAAAGTCAACTGGTTACATTGATCTTGAATCTGAAGTCCCAAGAAAACCTACAAATGGGCCTAATGATTGGTGGTGCAGAAAGTGCCAGGCTTGTGTTTCGTTGATTAAAACGCAGTGAGTTATTTTTTTTATAATCATATGATAAAAGCTTAATTACCGATTTACTCATTAAATGTACATATAGATATTAAAAATCTGCTGTAATTGCCATTAGGTTCCGTCTGCAAATTCGTGTTCAGGATGAAGTTGGGACAATGTCATTGTCTCTATTTAATGATAAGGTTCAGGCTATAGTTGGTTGAACCGCTTATCAATTATGTGATAAGTATGCAAAGGTGCGTATACAAGTGTAAGCATAATGATATTATATGTTTTACTAATATTCTAAAACATTTGTTCATTATGATCCATAGAGCGAATTTGATGGTTTATTTCCCTCGGAGATTACCTCTTTAATTGGTACCAAGTATGCCTTCAAAGTTGCAATTGACGATTACAATGCTAAAAAGCTATTGCCTGTTTTCAATGTTTTGCGTCTCTCTAATGATCCGGATATCATCAACTCTATCATACCCTGTGCTACACTAGTTAAGGTGATTTTTCTAATTGGATGTTTCCTGCAATTACAATGTGTTCCTATTCAATTATTTGTGCATTTAAAATTACTACATTTATGGTTTTGGCGTTTTCAGGATAATGAAGCAACAAGTAAAACAGCCTCGGATATCACTCCATTGGTAAGCAGCATATGTTGAATCTATTTAATTAGTCAACCATTATTCCATATATATCTTAACTGATGCTTAAATTTAATTTGTAACCACAGGATTTGGAGTCACAGACTGAAGAAAACACAACACCTACGAATGCTCATAAAAGCACGGCTACAAGTCCCGATGAGAAGGAGAAGACAAACAAGTGTAAAGCTGAAGGTGAACCAGTGAGTGAGTCTACAAATATTAAAAAGAAGGCTGTTGAGGCCAAGATAAAAAAGATCCTTAAAAGTATTGGCAATTGATGTGATTCTCGCTGGCAATAACTTTATTTTACTTTTTATTTTAAAGTTATTTTTAACACTTGGATTCAGTCTTTGTGATTGGTTTGTTCCAATCGGTATAAATTATTTGTTGGGTTTTATGAGTCAGTATCTGGATATTTGTCTGTTGGAGTATTTTTTTATAAACATCCAAGAATAAAGTGAATGTTATTTCCATAAGATTTGATTGTTTCTACACAAGTTAATATATAAATCCAAAAAATAATTAGGTTACGTTCACACCTCTATAGGTGATATGGTTTTATTTTTTTATTTCTAGTTGTAGGATAGTCAACCTAAAGAGCGGAAATCATGGTTACCAAAAAAAATTATCGGTTTATATGATACAGGGATTTTGTAAGCTATTTGACCATCACTTTGAACGGGTCAAATATTATGGTCGGAAATGATCTATATACTTGTATGGTTTTAGAAATTGGACTTAAACCTATCGAAAAGGTCAATTTGTTAGTTAAAATTTTGAGTTAATGCCTTGATTATGATTACAAGAACATGTGAATTTAAACGTAGGTCGAAATTGTCAAAATTTTAATGCAACCTTAAAATCTTATCCCATGACCACATTGTTGTTAGGTTTGGGCATCGCTACTATTGTATCGACAAATACTAGATGAGATTGAAACCAACGATTATAATAACTTTACAAAAAGGGCTTATGTAAGAAAACTAAAGAAGATAGTTGCTTTACCTCAGGCATATGCATAATCCCTTGTGCTAGGTGCCAGCATCATCAAGAAAGTTGGCTTTAAATGAACAATATGCCGTCAGAGGGTAAACTTACTTACATATAGTTATAGAAAATGAAAATGGTGAAAGTATGTAAATCACAAAATGTTGTGATGCACAAAAAATTTGATTTAGATATAGAATAGAATTTTTTGTTGATGTAGAAAGGAATGTATTGTTTTAATATTCCATAATGGCCTTTAAAATGAACTTTCAAAATGCACAAATGAATGTATCATTCAATGACATGAACGTGTAGTGATCAAATTGAGATTGCTTGGTTGTTTTTTTGCTCTTTCATAAAGCTTGCATAATAGAGCCATGTTAAAGTTATTTGTTGTATTAGGATATCTTACTATAACATAGGAAATTTATGGGTGGGAAATTGTTGTTAGTCCAAGTGTAGTGAAGGTATTAGTTTTGCATAACCTTGACTCTTTTTGTAGGTAAGACACAAGTTGTTATTATAAATAACATTGATTGGGTCATTGAATTTGTATGTGTTTTTATAGATAAATCGGCTGGCTCTAAAACAACCCGTTTTAATTTATTACCCAACTCTCCTCACATGGTCTATGATCTGTTTTACTAATATTCTAAAATATTTGTTCATTATGATCCATAGAGCGAATTTGATGGTTTATTTCCTTCGGAGATTACCTCTTTAATTGGTACCAAGTATGCCTTCAAAGTTGTAATTGACGATTACAATGCCAGAAAGCTATTGCATGTTTTCAATGTTTTGCGTCTCTATAATGATCCGGATATCATCAACTCTATCATACCCTGTGCTACACCAGTTAAAGCGATTTTTCTAATTGGATATTTCCTGCAATTACAATGTGTTCCTATTCAATTATTTGTGCATTTAAAATTACTACATTTATGGTTTTGGCGTTTTCAGGATAATGAAGCATCAAGTAAAATAGCCTCGGATATCACTCCATTGGTAAGTAGCATATGTTGAATCTATTTAATTAGTCAACCATTATGCCATATATATCTTAACTTGTTAGGATATCATTTCATCACCTCAAAACACAAAATAAGAGAAAATCTTAGAGAGAGAAAGAACTAGAGAGAGAAAGTAAAAGAAAGAAAAATGGTTTATTACTAAAAGAGAAAAATGAGAACCAACACCCTCCTAACATGCTAGGAGGGTTGTATTTATACTACTAGAGACATGGACCCTTGTTTGGGTCGTTTGGCTTTATCTTAGGCCGAACTAATGGGCTTTAGCCCGACACCTAGGTGTAATTAGCTTAAATGAATTTCCTGTAAACTATGTTTTACTTATATAAGGTTCGAGAATATTAATGACCATCACTTTAATAAAACTAAGTCTAACAATCTCCCCCTAAGGCGTGGTGATTACACATATGGCTTTACTTCTTGTGACGTCTTGAGTCTTGTAACCTTGTAGTCTTGGGAATTCTTTTGAAGTTCCTTTTGCATGCTTGTGATCATGGATCTTTGATCTTTAACTTGATATTCTTTGACAAAATACTGATATCGTGGTCTTTGGACTTGATTTGTCTTGACTGTTGAGATCTCTGAATCTTTATCCTTGAATCTTTATGCCTCCTTGCGATCTTGTGTCTCCACCCTCATGCTCAAGGTCTTGAAAGCTTGCTAACAATCTCTCTCAATATTTTCTTTTACATGATTACTTGTACCACATCATGGTAGGAGTAGTACTTGATCCATTTGTGAGATATATCTTTGTTGTTGTCTGGCAATCTTGTCGAAAATGTTCTTTTGAGGAAGTGCTTGTACATCAGAGATTGCGTAAGGCTTTGACACATGTGCTTGAGCTTTCATCATGTATTTATCTTTGTCGATTGAGCATGAGGTCTTGAATCTTGACTCGACATGGACTAGAAGCTGCTACCGTCAAGAAACCTGCAAGTATAGGTTAGTGATAAACATACATGGACGAAAGTGTCTTTGTCACTTCGTCGAATATGGTTGAAATAACCACAGTTCCCCGTTAATCAGTATAAGTACTGTATGTGATCAGGTAGAATTCAAAAGAATCTCCTTGACAGGGTTTCACAGCCGCACTATCCGTTCTCATTCGGGTGATACTGCTTGACGTGTAGTGTATGAACAACGTGGAGGTTACTTACTTTAGTAACTTGGAGTAGTTTTCGGTAAGTACGTTTATTACACACGCGCGTGTACTCAAAGAATATTATGTTCGTCACTAGCTTGATTGCTAATGGTATGTTTCCTTTTTTATGTGTTAATTATTTATGCTATATGAATATATGTTTTTTTGCCAGAATACCAAAGATGCAAGCGCACTGTCAGAATGTGGTTTGGATCAATCGGATTTAGGCATCAGTTGATGAAAGAAGGTAATGCGGTTTTACTTCAGTGATATGAAGTGTTGGGGGAATCCAAACCAAGTTTTTCCTCGATATGTAGTGAACAAGGCTCTGCGCCTTTGTTGCCTTCTTATCGAACAGATCTAGAAGTTGAAACATGTTCTGATTTTAATAGATCAATTCCCATGGTTTTGTGTGGTTTGTCGCTCGTGTCATAACCAACTATTCTCTCTCTCTAACTTTCTCTCTCTAGATCTCTTTAGATCTATACATGTTTGTGTGAATAAGGGAACCTACATAGTCTTAGGTGAATTGCAAAACAAGGTAATATAACAAATGTATGGTCAGACATGAGACTGTAAAATTACAGATGGAATATTGGATGACTTATATCGAGTATGGTTGGTCAGACCTTTGACCCGTGGCACACGATGGGGTGAAACATGCTCCTTGATATTATAATTCTAGATTATATTGCCTTGTGCCCCATAAATCTAAGAGATGCACATGTAGGCAATTATCTCACGCAGATTACCTTTTGAGTTATACTATTTCTAGTAGATCAATTGCATTAATGGTATATCGTCAAGTTGGATCTTAGACTCTTATTAAAATTAATTGTTTATTTTATATAAACATGGGTAGTTAATTTTATAAGAGATAATTATCAAAAATACTAATATTTTCTAAACTTTTGATTGTTTTGTAGATGGTTGGTGTTGTCCAAAACACAAACAATACGACTATCAGGTCGATTCTCCTGGCGGAGAAACTTACTGGTTCGAATTTCACAAACTGGTATCACAATCTTAGGATTGTTCTCATGTACGAGAAAAAGATAAAGTTTATGGAACAGCCCATTGGACTCGCTCCTGATCCTGAAACTGTTGACCCTAACACTATTGACAAGTACTATGAGTCTGTCAATCTTGAGCAAGAGGTTTCATTTCTTATGTTATCTAGTATGTCTTCAGACCTACAAAGGACTTTGGAGAAATACAATGCATTTGACATGATCCAAGAACTGAAAACTATGTTCGAGGAACAAGCTAAACAGGAACTGTTTGAAAAAGTTAAAGCATTCCACGCTTGCAAAACAGGAGGATGGTCAGTCAGTAAGCTCTTATCTATTGAAGATGAAGAGCTACCTAGACACTTTGGAACACCTAGGCTATGCAATGCCAAAAGAACTTGGTATGAGTCTTATTTTGAATTCTCTCAACAAGGACTATGATCAGTTCGTTCAGAACTATAACATGCATAGCATGGGGAAGACGATAGCTGAGTTACATGCGATGCTAAAACTCCATGAGAAAGGTATTCTAAAGAAGGCTGAAACCCCCACTGTGTTAGCTATACATGAGGGTAAGATCTAGAAGGACAAGAAGAAACTATAAGGGGCAAAGCGTAAGGCCAAGGGGAAGAATAAGCTTGCTTATGCTCCCAAGACCAAGATCCCACTGCCGCCTAAGAGAGATAATCTAGCAAAGGACTCTATCTTCCACCACTACAAAGAGGTTGGTCACTGGAGGAGGAATTTTCTGTCCTACCATGCTGAGTTGAAGAAGAGAAAAAATGCTAGCGTGGCTAGTACTTCAAGTATCTTTACATAAGAGGCGACCAGCTCATAAAAGTGCTATTATTGGGTCGAGGGTTCCTGGAGATGAGGAGGTGATTTAGGGTGGGTGGGGAGTTGGGGTGAGGGGGGGGGGGGAAGAGGAACGGGGAGTTGGATAGGGAGCGCGTGTCAGTGTTATAGTTACACGTCGTTTTTATTATCTTTTGATCTAGCTTCAGATGTCTTTACTACATCATCAGTCTGCAACGTAAAAGACCGGTAAGTTGAAACATTGAGCTTTAAGTCCTGGGTAACGGCATTCTCAGTCGTAAATGGAATGCGTGCAGCCGTTGAAGCTATCAGAAGTTTTGATTTAATTCTTCCTAGTGGTTTAATAATTGTATTAGACAACTGTCATTTCGCACCTACTGTTACTAGGGGTGTTGTTTTAATTTCTCGTTTGGTTAAGAACGGTTATATTCATACATTTACGAATTATGGTATTTCTGTTTCCAAAGATAATGTGTTTTATTTTAATGCAATTCCACGTGATGGTATTTATGAAATAGATATGCATAATCTTTATCCAAATATTAGTTCTAATTATAATGTTAGCAATAAAAGAGCCAAACATAGGTTGGACTCTTATTATCTATGGCATTGTCATCTTGGACATATAAACAAGAAACGCATGGACATGCTTCAGCGTGATGGGCTCCTGCAACCCACTCACGATGAATCACATGAGAAATGTAAATCTTGTATATCTAGGAAGATGGCGCGCAAGCCTTTTCCACATCAAGTGGAAAGAGCTAAGGATCTATTAGGACTTATACACACTGATGTATGTGGCCCTTTTAGAACTATGTCAAGAGAGGGTGCTAATTACTTCATCACCTTTACAGATGATTTCAGCCGCTATGGTTTTGTTTACTTGATGAAACATAAACATGAGGTGTTTGAAACATTTAAGGTCTTTCAGAATGAAGTTGAAAATCAACTCGGTAAAAAGATAAAGGCTATTCGATCCGATCGAGGAGGAGAATACCTGAGTCATGAGTTTGTTAATCATATGAAAAGTTATGGTATTGTATCTCAACTAACTCCACCTTATACACCACAACATAACGGGGTGTCTGAGAGGAGGAATCGGACTTTACTTGATATGGTTCGATCCATGATGAATCTAACAACTCTGCCAAAATCCTTTTGGGGATATGCTCTCGAGACTGCAGCTCGCATTCTCAATATGGTTCCAACCAAGAAGGTTGATAGGATGCCTTATGAAATATGGCACGGGAAAGCTCCCAATTTGTCCTACTTAAGGGTTTGAGGTTGTGAGGCACTCATGAAGTGAGACACGCCTAAAAAATGTAACAATCCGTATTTTTAATCAATGTACAACGCTATTTAATTCACTATTTATTTTTTTCTCGTACGCGTTTGCTTTTAATTTTAATCGATACGTTAAATCACGTAAACTAAAAATCAACAATCAACGTAAACGGGCACCAAACAAATTAAAGTTTACATCAAGAAATCATTATATTATTATTACTAAAGTAATAATTAACATATTATGTTTTATTTTTGTCGGTTACGTAAAGCGTTTACGTCACGATAAAATACGTTTAGGCATACCCGGAACTACCAAAACTTTTCTACGCTTCAACAAATACCCAATATTATACCCAATACCTAAAGTTTTATAAAAATTAACCTATGTTAACATTGTTAGTCAAATTGTACATAAAATAAATGAACTAGAACATACACTTTACTAGTTATATCTTTATACATTTTATACTTCAAGTAAATGCAAAATATTTTGTTAAATACCAAAAATCACCAACTAGCACCCTCCCCCTCCTAAATTTCGTGGCATATGTGATCCCTAGGGGACCAAGAGCACACAAACTAACCACTTGATCTTGTACAAACCTTTCTCATTAAACCTAAAGTGTTCATGTCTAGTTTTGACCAAAGGTTTTCCTTAATTCCCTCCCATGGTCCCTTTGAACTTTGACCACTTCTAATAGAAGGCTTGACTAGTCCAAGTCATATATAAGCATGCACAACTAGATACATATCACACACACTTCATTTACAAAGTGAAAATCAAACAAATACTCCCTCTTGCTCACTACAAGCCCACGGCTCAAAAGCCCTCCCCCACACAAACCATACAATCTTTTTATACAACTCATACAAGCATACACACAACATATCTAAGACCTACTAAGATGATTTGAAGGTTTGGTTAAACCTTTACAAGTGTTAAGCAAGAAAGTGAAATTAGGGTTTCTTGAGGGTTTCAAGATCTTGCAAGCTAGGGTTTATAATCTAAACAAGGGTTTAGATTGTGTTGGTTATCATATTACATCACCATAAGGTTACCTAAAACCCTTTATGTCTTTACATTTATCATTTTATGTGTATATAAGTTCTATGTAGTGAAATCACCATTAGGATGCTTTTAAACATGTAAAACATATTTTTGCTTGTGATTATAATTTTGTACACTTATTTATGTGTTATGTGGTTGAATATATCATGGACTAGGAACCCTAAGTATGTAAGACATATGTTAATAAGGGTTGTAATGGACTTGTAACAAAGTGGTTAAGCTAAAAAGTTATAAAAACGACTTTTAAACAAATTTTGAGAAAAACCCATTTAGGGGCTGTTTGAATTCGAAAATTTACAACTCTATTTTATGATTATATAAGATACTACATGTCTCAAGGATCGTGGGCATGTAAAGAACTTGAAAAACCGATTTATAACGAAAAAGATACGACGATTTCAAGTTTACGTTAAAT
>BQNB010211168.1:0-10218 GCA_026074375.1 Tanacetum coccineum
AATCCAAAACGCTTACCATCTTTTGTCCTTTTTGTTGGAATAAACGAATCGACCACGTGACCATATTGCTTACATGAGTGAAATAGATCCTTAACAGAGAAGGAGTCCGGGAAAATTGTAACAAAAATCGAAGTCGAAATCTTTG
This sequence comes from Tanacetum coccineum, assembly GCA_026074375.1. NCBI lineage: Eukaryota > Viridiplantae > Streptophyta > Magnoliopsida > Asterales > Asteraceae > Tanacetum > Tanacetum coccineum. The sequence continues at coordinate 146 of BQNB010211168.1, forward strand.
ACACATCATCTTCTTTTGAACGAAAGCTACCCATCTTTGGATTGAAGGGATGTCTATTAATCGAAAATAGCTAGGGTTTAATGAAGGCATGGATTAATCGGAAACGGAAATGGAATCGATTTGAAGAGGAGAATAACAGATATAAATTACAAAAACTCAAGATGAGAAACCCGCCTAACACGCTCGATATGAGATTAATCAATCAATGATTAATCCCAATTTCAGGGGTTATAACAGGATTTAAACAAAAGGAAAAAAGGAATTTAGATTGTTAATTTGTTTATGAATATGGATTAAGGGTTAATAAAAAAAGAAAAAAAAAGAAGAACTTGAACTGTCGACATGGGCTATTTGAGTCAATTATCCCCCCTTGCAGTTGAAAGTAATATTAGTTAATCAGTGCGATTAAAGTCATCAGAAGAGGGTCTCGATTCAAGGAAATAGATGGAAGAGTAAAAATCTTGAACAAGAAGCTGTAACGCTTTTATTCTATAAGAACGGTTTTGCAAATTACTTTTAGAACAAATATTTTCTAATTTATTTATTGTATTAAAACTATTAAAATTTAAATTTATATCTTATATAATTTTAATATTTTATATTTTCTCTCTCTTATATTAAATTCAAATTCAAATCTTAAGCTAAATTTAAATCCAAATCATAATCCAAAACCCATCTACAAACCCAAACGGGACAAACGAGTTTAACCAGACCGGACAAACGAGTTTAATCGGGAACATGAGCGGCTACCGATTCGGCTAGCAAATAAAAGCTGTCCGAAAATAAACAGGAGAAAACCAACCGAAACTTATAAAAATGAGTAAACCTGACATGATCAGGATCATTTTTTTTCAATTAATCAAAACATACTCGTCACCACATCACGCATCACGCAGATACTTCGCTAATCCACTACTAAGGGTATGTTTGGTGAAATGGGCTGAAGCTGAGGTTGGGGCTTGTGTTAGGGCTGGGGCTTGGACTTATATTGTAAGTCAAAATTGAAGTTTGTATTTTTTAAACTTTTTTGGCAAATGGGCTGGGGCCGATGCTTATTGCTGTAAAATTATTAAAAAGGACACAATTAAATAATTTTTTTTGTATATGTTAGATTTTTTGGAGGTATATAAGTAATTTATAGTTCATAAGCTACGGGCTAAAGTTTTTAGCCCCTTTTATGAGGCTGGGGCTTATAGAGGCTTATGACTTCATAAACCCGCATGACAAACGAGGCTTATTTTAAAAGCCGACTTATTTTAAAAGCCCAAGCCCCAATAAGCCCTTATAAGCAATGTTTTGAAACCCGGTTCGACCCGGCCGGGTCAACCGGTTGAACCGGGTCCGGTCGAAAAAACGGGTTAAATTAAACCGGGTTTTATATTTTCGAAACCCGGTTTGACCCGCCGGGTTTAAGGTGACCCGGGTCAACCCGGTTCTCGAGACCCGGTTTGACCCGGCCGGGTTTTGATTTTTTCATGTTTTTTTATAAATAAAATAAGTTTTTTATATATATTTGCAACGTAATTTTATTTGTTACATGTTATATTTGGTAGTAAATCGTTTTTAGGCTAAATATAAGGTATATTCATAATTTATATATATAATTTTTTGTATTATTGCAAATATTATTATTATTATTATTTTTTTTAAAACCGGGTTGACCCGGCGGGCCAACCGGTTGAACCGGTAACCCGATGACCCGGTGACTCGACCGGGTCGATTATTGACCCGGTTTTCAAAACATTGCTTATAAGCCCCTCCCAAACACACCCTAAACGACTTAGGGGTAACATCATTTGTTTCTTGTCAAATGTTCAAAACCCTGCTGTTAAACAAAAAAAAAAAGTCTAAACCATCCCTTTTTAAATATTTAAACAAAACCAACCAATCACACCAATCCACAAAACACACACACAATTTGTGTGTGCGACTCCGTCCCATTTGAATCCCATCAGCAGCCGTCATCACCACCACCCTTCAAACACCTCTTGAAAAAAATGAATCTTTTTCCATAATCATCTTTATTAAAATCCCTTCAAAACCCATTAACAAGATTCAAAATCTTGGATACCCTTTGAATCATTTCACCTAATTCCCAATAAAAATCAAGAATTTATAAATATGGACTCTGCAACAGTTGATAGGATAATAGAGAGGCTAATTGAAGTAAGATCAACAAAACCAGGGAAATTGGTTCAGTTATCTGAAGCTGAAATCAAACAGCTTTGTGTTGCTTCAAGGGATATTTTTATCAAACAACCTAATCTTCTTGAACTTGAAGCTCCTATCAAGATTTGTGGTATTTTTTTTCAATCTTTTTTATGTTTTTAATGAAGTGATGTTTGGTTTTGTTTTTGTGGATCTGATGTTTTGACTTCTATGTGATTATTTGTTAGATTAGGGATTTAATGCTAAATGTTTTTTTTTGTTATTTTCTAGTATGAACACATGCTAGTATAAAGTCTTGGAAATGACCGAGTTCAAAGCCAGAAAAGAGTCTAGAAAAGGCCTTGGGAAAACTGGATGGGTAGCATACATTAGAGCCAAAAAGGCTTGCTTTTCCTTGCGTAGCCTGAATAGGGATCCCTCACCGTTTACGCCTGTTATCTTTTTAGTATTAAGTAGGATTTGATTTGGGGGAAAGTAGTAATTAATTGGTGACTATTTATTTTGGTTTTTAGTTTTTATCTAGCTTGTTGTATGATTTAAAAAAAAAATTGTTATTAGGGTTTTGAGGTAATTGGACTTTGATTAGGTGGTTATGCTCATATGTAATTGATTGAATCAATTTTAAGTTGAGTGTCTGGTTTGGTTATCTAGTTGTGTGGTGTAAGCAAATTAACCTTTCTTATAGAAAATGACTTAAAATGTGATAACTTGTAAGAATTGAAGCCGTTCAAAGAAAACCTTGTAAGAATTGATCAATTGAAGAAAATTGTGTAAAGTAAATGCAAATAAAGCTAGATGGCATTATCCTTGCAAGAAATGTGGTTTGCATTTGGGGAGGAGTAAAGTAAGGTGGTTTGAGAAGTCTATAACGTTTTCAAGATTTAGTATGTAGCAAACCTTTTGTTGTGTATGATGTATCACTCTCAACTTTGTTACCGAATGTGTTGTTATTTGTGTTAACGTTTTTGCTTATAGTCCTATTCTTAACGACTACCAACAATATCAACATAAGCAGCATGGAAAGATTTATAGTGTAGGAGTTTCGAGTCGTGTCATTTTTAAATAGCTTAGCCTTTTATTTTTCTTCATATTAAACTTGTGATCTTCCTATAGTTTTATTTTTCCATTAGTACATTCTTGTTTAATAAAGAATTTGACAGAGTGGAATGATTATTTTGATAGTGTGCTCTTTATCTCTCTCTATATATGAATATAAATATATGTTATAACAAAGGGTGGTCAATTTTAAGGATAGTACCAAATTTTCTTGTAATAAGTTTTCTTTGATCGATGGCTCTGTGATCAACTTGACCATGAGCTGTCACGCTTTGTTAGCGCATAAGATTGAAATCCATGTATGTATATTTGCATGAGTGGGCCCACATGACCACCTGTTAAGTTCATTGATGGGATGTAAAATATTGAATTTCCGAACTTCTGCTGTATCAACATATAATTTGTGGTGGTGAAGTCATTGGTCAAGAACTGAAGGTTACTATGTTGAACCTCTTTTTGGAGGCTGTTCCCCCTTTTAGCATATACGGACTGGATTTTGTTTGTCTTAAGATTTGATGGTTAATGTTTGAGAACTATCATTTTATTTCAAACACTTAGTCTTGATCTTATATGGACAGAATGACACATTACCATTTGTTATAGCAGTAACAAAAGCTAGAAATTACCTTTGATAATGGGTATGTGCACTTTTGTTAGACGCATGTGATCCGTAGCCTATTCGATTAAATTTGTTAGCTTAGACGAATTGATCCGTTAGATATAAACTAGACTCTAGCCTATATCAACCTGTGCATACGACTATTTTACCGGGGTAATCCCCTTTACCAAAAAACCTGTGCATACGAATGGTAGAAATCGCCACTTCTCTAAATCACTAACTAAACTGCACATTAACATTCTCATAGTAGTTTCTTACTTTTGTATCGCTACAAATGAGTAATGCTCATGTGTCCATGTGAGATCAAGAATAACATTTGAAATAAGATCAAGTATACAGTTGACATAAAACTGATAGTACTCAAATCATTAAACATCAACATATTGGAATACAATATCGAGTTCTATATCCATCAGAGGGAACCGCTAAAAAAGGGTTCGTCATGGTAACTTTTTACTCTTAAACGGTGACATGAGTACTATAAAAATACATGCTATTACATTGGAAGGTATGGATTTTCATTATGAATCCCATCAAATGCTACTTTGAGATAATCCGCCCTCATCAATCCATAAGTTATAAGAACTATGGGTGCGTTAGTTGTGGAAATTTATTCTATGATTCGTTCCTTTTTTTGGTAGACTCCAATGAAATGTGATGATAAAAGTAGAAGCGCCATGTGTAGATAATGTATAATCACGCTTTAACAAATCTTTTCAGTTATAAATGTGATATGTGGTTTTTTTTTCTCTCTCATTTGTTCGGTGTAGTCTCATAGTAGTGTATATCATATATGGCCTTGGTTCATGTTATAGGTAGTTCGGCTGTTTATTTAAACTTAATTTAATGATATGAAGTTTTATTAATTATCAAGATATATGCAAATGGTAAACTAACACTCCTAATTCATGGTTTTTTTGTCTGCTGAAAACTAGTAAAGATATATTTTATGCTCTCAATCTAGTGACAACACTTATCGAGTTCTTTTCATCTATGGTTTTCTTAGACATCAAGATGTGCCTTAATTACTACTATGGTTAAAGTTTGTTTCTTTTTCTCTTTTAGCCAGCTATGGATTGTTTAAAGAATAAAAACTAACATGTTTCTGTGTTTCATTGATGTAAAAAAATTATACTAGGTAGTTGACAATTTTGACCCCTTTACTATATCGGATTTTTGACCATCCGGCTGAACTCTTCTTTAATGGTTTTAGGCGACATTCATGGACAATACAGTGACCTATTGAGGCTTTTTGAGTATGGTGGTTTTCCTCCCCAAGCCAATTATCTTTTTCTGGGCGACTATGTGGATCGAGGCAAACAAAGTTTGGAAACCATATGCCTTTTGCTTGCTTACAAAATTAGGTACCCAGAGAACTTCTTTCTTCTAAGAGGAAACCATGAGTGTGCTTCCATAAATAGGATCTACGGGTTCTATGATGAATGTAAGAGAAGGTTCAATGTGAAGTTATGGAAAGCTTTTACAGATTGCTTTAACTGTCTACCCGTTGCGGCTCTTGTTGATGACAAGATACTGTGCATGCACGGTGGACTTTCTCCTGATCTTACTGATTTGGACCAAATTAGAAATTTACCGCGACCAACTGCTATTCCTGACACCGGGCTACTTTGTGATTTGTTGTGGTCGGATCCTAGCAAAGATGTGAAAGGATGGGGAATGAATGATAGAGGGGTTTCTTATACTTTTGGTCCTGATAAGGTGTCGGAATTTTTAACAAAGCATGATCTTGATCTTGTTTGTCGGGCACACCAGGTTATATTCATTATCATCTACCTTTTTATTCTCCGTGTCACAAAAAAAGCAACATATGATTAATATTCTTTGGGTTTTGTTTGACTATAATGCGTCGAATGGGCTATGTTAAAGATTTAATATAGAAGGAATGGGGTTGAAAGCATCTGAAGTGTGTATAAATGCATATAACCTCCTGAGTCGCTATATTTACATAAAGGGTAGATTCTTTTTCTGATAAAATTTAGCGTACCTTTTTTTTTAAGTTCAAAGATATAGATAAAATTGTGTTTGTGGGTCAGTCCAACCCATTTCGACCACATTTAAATTTATATTTCGATCCAAACCAGCTTTGACATGTTACCCAACCTGCCCTCCCCACCCATTGTGTCACCACAAATGAGCAGACACTAGTCTAATTTAAGTCTATTTAGCCAAACGTTTGAATACCCTTATATAAGACAAGGTGATTTTGAGGACTGTAATCGAGTTATTTTGGCAAATAAGGTAATTTCTGCCCTAAAATGATTTCAAAAAAGGAATTATTTAGCCAAATGTTTGATTACCTTTAAATATGACAAGGTCAACTCAAGGACTATGACCGATTTTTTGGCAAATAGGTAATTATTGCCTTATTTGAAAAGGAGAAGTTATGTAATTTTAGGACATCTACATCTACCACAACACAACGATACCCAATCCCGCCTTAGCAGGGTATGGGGTTTTAGGACATCTCAAAAATAAAAAATCTGCAGTTATTATTATGTTTTCGTACTTCTTTCACTAAAACACCAGTTCTTATGGCGCAGGTTGTGGAGGATGGTTACGAATTCTTTGCTGACAGGCAGCTTGTTACCATATTTTCAGCCCCAAATTATTGTGGTGAATTTGATAATGCTGGTGCAATGATGAGTGTCGATGAGAATTTGATGTGTTCATTTCAAATACTTAAGCCGGCTGAGAAGAAAAATAAGTTCCTGATGTCTACGAAGATGTAACTGTTGCATTATTTCGACTCCCTTGTTTCTGAAGGTTAGCTCCATTTAACTCCAGTTAAAACGTTTGTGGAAGTACTCAGTTTTCTTGAATAACCTTGAATATACCCCAAATTCAATATCTTCAAGGCGTGTTTGGATGCTGATACGAACCTATCCCATACTAGGCTCGTATCGGTTCATAAGTCAAGTGTAGAACTCACTCAAAAAGCTAGCTTGTTTGAGGAGGGGACACAAGGAATTTTAAACATCCAACAAATCTCTTACTTGGCCGATGTCGGGATCATAAAATACACCATCACTTTGTAGAACCAACGTCATATTGATCACGGCCTTGTTGTCACGGTTGCACCCTCTTTGGGGTCCAAGCCTCACTCCATAAGGACTCCGCCCGCCTATGTTGTTCAACGGTTGGCACCCCTCTTTGAGTCTAAGATACCACTCCATTAGGCCAACTCCGAGTGTTGTCAGGCTATGTTGGTACGGTTGGCCAACCGCCCTCTTTGAGGTTCAAGCCCCTCCATAGGCCATCACTCCTGGCTCGGTAGTCTCGGCTATAGGCTTGGTCGGTTGGCACACCTCTTTGAGTTCCAAGCAACCTCTCCATAGGCCACCACTCTGTGTGTTGGTACCTCGAAACGGATTGGGCTGGCTCTTGATACCAATTGATACGAACCCTATTCCCTTACTAGGCTCATGGAGACAAAAGTTACATAAGGTACCATGGTCAAAAAAAAGAACAAACGCTTTCTTCTTATCCATTTCATTTTTTTTCATATAATGGTTTAGATTTAATTCTTATATTTATTTAATTAAAAAAACCCACTTTCTCCATAATGTTTTAAAAATTAAATATCTCAACAAACCGCTTAATCGTTAAGCAAAAAGAAACATACCATCGCGACTGAGAATTAATAATCTCTTTCCTATGGAGGGGGGCACCCCCAAACTTTTCTAAATATACTTTCGAGAACTTTTTTCGAATTTTTTTTTTTTCAATCAGTAGAAAAGAATTTCATGGGATTTTTTGAAATCACATGGATCGATTTGATACATTTCTCATTGTGATTTTTTTCAGACTGGTGTTGAAAAAAAAATTCGAAAAAAAGAGTCGTCGAAAGTAATATCGAAGTGCCCCCTATAGAAAGATAAAAAAATTTCGTTGTGATACTTTCTGACGTACTTTTTTTTGATTTTTTTAAATTAATCGTAGGAAAAAATCACATGAGATTTGTATACCAATCTCATGTGATTTCACAAAATAACATGTGATTTGTGATTACACTAATATTCATGTGTTTTTTAAGACGTGACTTGAAAAAAAATAATTCGAAAAAAGAGTTGTCGCGTAAAATCACATCTGAAAAATCACGTCTGAAAAAATCACATGAGATTGGTATCACAATCTTCATGTGATTTTTTCTGACCAGTGATTGAAAAAAAAAATCGAAAAAGAGTTCTTCGAAAAAAGTATATATATAAGTGCCCTCATAGAAGTTAAAAAATTACTCGTTGCGGATACTTTCCGCAGAACTTTTTTTCCACTTTTTTTTTCAATCAGTTATGAAATAAAATCACATGAGATAGTGTATCACAATATCATGTGATTTCAAAAAACACCATGGATTTTTTATGACGTGATTGAAAAAAAAATATTTGAAAAAAGTTACGTCGAAGTATATATAATGCATGCCTCTTTTAGAAAGATAAAAAAAATACTCGTCAGCACGATTGGTGTTTTTTTTTTCGTTTTAACGATTTATTGTTTGCTAGATATTTGAGTTTAAGAAAAAAGTGGAAAAGGGATGATGAATGCATAATTGAGTGGTTACAAATTCAATATCTTCAAGGCGTGTTTGGATGCTGATACGAACCTATCCCATACTAGGCTCGTATCGGTTCATAAGTCAAGTGTAGAACTCACTCAAAAAGCTAGCTTGTTTGAGGAGGGGACACCCAGACTTTATAAACCATCAACCAATCTCATACTTGGCCGATGTGGGATCATAACAATACCCCACCCTTTGAAGAACCAACGTCCTCATTGATCACGGTTGGCACCCCTCTTTGGGTCCAAGCCACCACTCCATAGGCCACCACGGCTATGTTGGTCACGGTTGGCACCCCTCTTTGAGTCCAAGCCACCACTCCATAGGCCACCACTCCGAGTGTTGTCACGGCTATGTTGGTCACGGTTGGCACCCCTCTTTGGGTACAAGCCACCACTCCATAGGCCACCACTCCGAGCTCGTTAGTCACGGCTATGTTGGTCACGGTTGGCACCCCTCTTTGAGTCCAAGCCACCACTCCATAGGCCACCACTCCGAGCTCGTTAGTCACGGCTATGTTGGTCACGGTTGGCACCCCTCTTTGAGTCCAAGCCACCACTCCATAGGCCACCACTCCGAGTGTTGGAACCTCGAAAGGTTGGGCTGGCTCTTGATACCAATTGATACGAACCTATCCCATACTAGGCTCATATCGGTTCATAAGTCCAAGTGTAGAACTCACTCAAAAAGCTAGCTTGTTTGAGGAGGGGACACCTAGACTTTATAAACCATCAACCAATCCCATACTTGGCCGATGTGGGATCATAACAATACCCCACCCTTTGAAGAACCAACGTCCTCGTTGGTCACGGCTATGTTGGTCACGGTTGGCACCCCTCTTTGGGTCCAAGCCACCACTCCATAGGCCACCACTCCGAGTGTTGGAACCTCGAAAGGTAGGGCTAGCTCTGATACCAATTGATACGAACCTATCCCATACTAGGCTCGTATCGGTTCATAAGTCCAAGTGTAGAACTCACTCAAAAAGCTAGCTTGTTTGAGGAGGGGACACCTAGACTTTATAAACCATCAACCAATCCCATACTTGGCCGATGTGGGATCATAACAATTGATACGAACCTATCCCATACTAGGCTCGTATCGGTTCCTAAGTCCAAGTGTAGAACTCACTCAAAAAGCTAGCTTGTTTGAGGAGGGGACACCTAGACATTATAAACCATCAACCAATCCCATACTTGGCCGATGTGGGATCATAACAATACCCCACCCTTTGAAGAACCAACATCCTCGTTGGTCACGGCTATGTTGGTCACGGTTGGCACCCCTCTTTGGGTCCAAGCCACCACTCCATAGGCCACCACTCCGAGCTCGTTGGTCACGGCTATGTTGGTCACGGTTGGCACCCTTCTTTTTTCGGGTCCAAGCCACCACTCCGAGTGTTGGAACCTCGTAAGGTAGGGCTAGCTCTGATACCAATTGATACGAACCTATCCCATACTAGGCTCGTATCGGTTCATAAGTCCAAGTGTAGAACTCACTCAAAAAGCTAGCTTGTTTGAGGAGGGGACACATAGACTTATAAACCATCAACCAATCCCATACTTGGCCGATGTGAGATCATAACAGGCTATCTAATGGATAAGTTGCTTACTCTTTTAACGTAGTTAAATCATCTTGTAATTTTTCTTATTT
>BQNB010211169.1:0-10218 GCA_026074375.1 Tanacetum coccineum
CTCTCTCTAAGTGTTCATCCAACCACCTCTTTCTCTCTCTAAAACTCTAAACAAATCCATCATCTATATGTGTTAAGATATTCTATACTTTGTTTTAGAGGGAGAACATGCATTGAAAGAAATAATTTTTCAAAAAGTCTTGAGAAAAATAATTAGGAAAAGTGTTAAAACTTTTAATGGGTTTGATAACATCAAATATTTGATACTTTTTAGTGTCAATTTCCCTATGAAAATACTTGAAATTGTCTTCTAAATACTTATATTCAATACTTTTACAGTTATTTTGTTGTTTTCAGGTAAAATGCAAGTATGGGACAAGAAACACGGGAAATGGACGTAAAAATGAAGAAAACACGGATTCTTACGAGACTTTACGGCGTAACCCCTACGATAGTGTTACGCCGTAACATATTCAAGGCAAGACATGTCACCCAGCAACATTACGGCGTAATCACACTTAAGGTTTACGCCGTAACATTATTATTATGGAAGGTTGAGTCATCCTAGTTAGCGTTATGGCGTAACAAGGCCAATTAGTTACGCCGTAACATATTTTATGCCTACAACATGGAAATCCTCGTCAACACTTTATGGCGTAACACTCTAAAAAAGTTATGCCGTAAACTATTCAAAATCTATAAATAGAGGCCTCATTCAAACAATTCAATATAAACCAATCCACGACAGCTCTAAGAAGCGACCAAGGCTTTAACACCTAGAAGAATTCCACCAAAAGTCCAAGGGAGATCACACTTATCTTACTATTGTATTTAACCGTTCATAAACGACTCCTGTAAGAATTATGAGTTTTCCATCCATGGGTACCTTTATTAATTCTTGCTGTGTTGTTTCCATGAGCGGCTAAGCACTTCAAGTGCTGGCCTAGTCATGAATTTACTATCGTAATATTTGTTTCCTGTTAGATTATGGTTTCGTTGGATATCCTTTGAATATCGTGTAACCCTAGGTTTTGGTAGTATTGCGGGTGGTTCAGATCATGTTAATCCTGATTTGATTAATCACTTAACGTAGGGATTTAGGCAGGGTTACTAAGGATTGGGAATTCATCCAAACCTAATGTAAGGACTAACCCTGTTACCTCCTCTATCATCTAATATACTTAAAAAAGCACAAGAACTCTTTTAGAGAGGGTTAATAATCTGCATTGGTTATTAGACTAGTTCTTGGGATATTTGGGATTAATCACTATAACTTGGTTGCCCTACCTTTGTGACTTTTAGGGGATTCTGGATTGCAAGAATTATAGGATAGACTAAAGATATCTATTCAAGTCTGTCGACTTTAGAAACCACCAATGAAACCATGATGTAACATTGCAAAGGAAAACATAGTTATAACTAGACATGCGCAAACCGGTTAACCAGTTTCGGTTCGGTTTTAGTCAACAGGAACCTGTTTCAGTCAACGAACCAGTCGAAACCGGTTTTGGAGAAACCCGAACCGGTTTGGAACCGGTTTTGGGCGGTTCAAAATTCAAACCGGTCACACCGGTTTGGAACCTGTTCATAACCGGTTAACCTGTAAAACCGGTTTGGATCGGTTTGTGTTTTTTTTGTTTTTTGTGGTTTTATACGCAATAAACTGAATAAACTTCTTTTATTTTATAGAAAACCTAATACATCAAAAAGGAAAATACAACATAATACATCGGAATTGAAAATACAACATCATAATTAACAATTAGTAATCATCATGATAGTTCGTCATATCATAAACATAATCACCCTCTTCTCCTCCCGAACCGGGTCTGGACATAGAACCTTCGCTGCTAGCAGCATCAAGTGGAATTTCTTCATCGGATAGTGATGACATTAAATAGCATCTATTAGCATCATTTATCCCATGTAAATAACTCATTTTGTATGATTATTGCAAGGAATTGTTACTTAATCATTTGTATTTGAGAATTGCAGTAATTATAGAGTACTTGGTGAAGATTAGCTAAAAGGCACGCATTTTGGAGCATACATGAAGAGTTCGAGAAAGTCTACTAATTTGACAGCAAATACGCCGTATTTTTCTAGACCTATACGACGTATCCAAGACTTTGATGAATCAAAAGAACATTGCCTGACTTTAAAGAATACGCCGTATCCACATCAGTATATACGTCGTATATTATACTTTGGTCAAATATCAAGAAAATCACACTTTTAGCCAATACTCCGTACCCAAGAAGCCTAATACGCCGTACCCAAGGACCCAATACACTGTACCAGAGGGGCTCAATACGCCGTACCCAATAAGTCTGATACACCGTATCGAGGAGGTCCGATATGCCGTATCTAGGAGGTCCGATACGCTGTATCCATATCAACTCAAGAAAATTATGGAATATTTTATTCTTGGAGCCTACGCCAAGCAACCCCGATACGCCGTATTGAGTTCCAATACACCGTATCGACAAATTTTTAGAGTCTAAAAATACCAAAACCTAAATACGATTTTAGATATGCTTTTTACCACCAGTCCAATTTCCAGAAGATCAATAAAGCGAAGAAGGTACTAAAAAGTGGTCCGATCAATGAGAAAACTCTTGTAATCTCTACACTCCACTATACGCGTTCGGTTAGCATTATGTTTAATCGTTCATCTATGATTTTGTGTATTGTTACAATGACTATCGGCTAATACCATTTAGGTATTAGCCATGTTTATGATAATATATGTTTTGAATTGTCTTTATGTATAGATGTTCATTATTCGTTGCATGTTGATAATGTTTAATCACTTCATACCCTTTATGTTGGCCTTTGAATATTGTATGGTTTCCCTATCTTTCAACTAGATCAATCCAGCATATTTGATGCGGCGCAACTCATTGTTGTTTGGAGCGTAGGCTAAAGAGTCCGGGATAGTAACAAATAACCCCTTTTCAAAGAGCTAGACTAATAGGATCACCGAATAGAAAACCATGTTTTTGATCCTATGGTTAAGTGGATAGGTAGACTAAGCCAGTGACTTAGGATTACACATAACGCGCTGTTTATTTTCATAGTATTAAAGTGGGTGTGACTACTATATATGAATTACCATTAAACAGTTGTTGGTAAAGCCTCTATAGCAAGGATTCAATATAACCATCAATATAGTATCCTAGATAGAATTAGTAATCAATGTGTGGAGCTTTATGTGGTTTATAGGTTAATTGTAACAGGATTAACTAGGACAAACTTGATCTCGGGAGACGATCACCACCTAAAATTTTGAATGAAATACCACCAAAAAAACAATTAATATAATCATTGCACGAATAGACAATCAAGGCATATTATTAGATTAAACTAGCTAATACGTTTTTCCTAAGATTTGACCTCTTCCCTATCTTTTGTTAATCACTTGTGTACTTTAATTGCCATCACCTTGGGTTAATTAGAACTAAACTCATGCTAGTCTCTCAGGCTAAAACCCCATATTTGCGTTAGTTTAGGTTTAATTAGAATAATTAGGTTAGACTAGTATTAAAACTAGATAAATAAAATACCGGTAGAAATTAAGAATTAACATCCTACTCTTATGATCGAGCACTCTACTTACCAACGAAAGCTACATCTGATCGGGTACACTGGCCACGTTAGAGTGTTGTTTTAGGTATAGTCGGCATAAAATAAATAGTAAAACTTGATAATAAATAACAACCTACACAACGACACATCAAGTTTTTGGCGCCGTTGCCGGCGCATCCAGTTTACTGAATACGACGTATCGACTGTCTGATACAGCAGCAGTTTTAGTTAGCTTTCTAGTTTAGTTTTCTAGAATAGTTTTACTTCGAATTATGTCTTTCTTTTCAGGTATCATTTTCATGGAGCCTCCTTACCCGTTCGATTACCCTGTGAGGAGGTTAACTATGGAAGAAATATTGGCTAAATTCATTGATGAAGGTAGACGTGAACACGAGGTGATGGAGATATTCATTAAAGAATTTAGAACCACCAACGAGCTTTTATTAAAAACACAAAGCAACTTATTGAGTGAGGTAAAAATCAAGATAAACGAATTATCAAAGGTTGTGAGTAATGTTTTGATTACAAAAAACAAAGTCAAAGGAGTGACAACTAGGGGAGGAAAGATGACGTCTGAAGCCACCCGTAGTAAAGAAATTAATGAAACTGGAATCAACAAGAATGAGCCTCCCAGATTTGAACAAGATGTGCAGGAAAAGCCGCGTGATGACGGTGTGGAAAATAAATCTTTGAGTATTCCGGAAAAAGATGCCCACCTAATTTGTAAAAACCCATACATTCATACTATCCCTTTTCCCAATCGAAGTGAGAAAAGATAAAAAGAAGCACTGCAACAAAAATTCTTGGAGAATCTGAAACAACTCGATATTAATATTTCATTTATCGAAGCCCTATTGCAAATACCTAAATACGCTAAATATCTGAAGAGTTTACTGACAAATAAATCGAGACTTGAAGAAGCTTGTACGAAGACAATGAACGAAAGGTGCTCATCTATCTTGCTCAACGAACTGCCATCAAAAGAAAAAGATCCAGGAGTTTCACTACCCCATGTCAAGTATTAGAGAAACATAAGGAAGCAGAAGACTTGTCTGCAGATCACTTATCTAGGTTTGAGAATCCGCATATGGAGGTGTTAACTGAGAGGGAAATTGTTGATAAATCCTTCGACGATCATTTAATGATGCTAAAATCTAAGTTTAATAATGATGAACCATGGTATGCGGATTTCGTTAATTATATTATTGGAAAGGTTGCTCCCCTAAATTGGTCCTTTAAAAAAAGAAATAGATTTTTCTCGCAAGTCAAGATTTACTTCTGGGAGGATCCTTATGCATTTAAACATGTGTGGCTGGAAGTGAAACTCTTGAAATTCTGGCGCATTGTCATTCAGGACCAACTGGTGGGCATCATAGTGCTAATGTTACCGCAAAAAAGGTTTATGAGGCCGGATTTTATTGGCCTAGTGTCTTTAAGGATGCTAATGAGTACATAAAACGATGTGATGCATGTCAAAGATCAGGAAACATATCTTCAAGGAACGAAAATGCCTCAAAATAACATTTTCAGGTGTGGCGAAGGTCTTTGATGTTTGAGGGATTAGATTTTATGGACCATTTCCGCCAATCTAGAGTAATAAATACATATTAGTAGGACTGTCGATTAAGTGACCAAATTGGGGTCAAAGCTCAAGCATTACCTACGAAAGACATCAACAGGTGACGTGTTGGGTTAAGTTTTTAAGAAGTTATTTGCTAGGTTTGGAGTTCCTAAAGCTTTGATTAGTGATAAAGGGACACATTTTTGTAATTCCCAACTTGAAAAAGCTTTACAAAGATATGGTGTGACTCATAAATTATCCACGGCATTCACTCTCAATCTAAAGAGACAAGAGCTGAAGTACTAATATAGGGCTATTAAAGCGCATCTAAAGATCAGTGGGGTACAATCCTAAAGGTTGGTCAGAAAAACTTAACGATGCATTATGGGCATTTAAGACGGCCTACAAAACATCGACAGTGTATACACCTTTTAGATTAGTTTATGGGAAAGCATGTCATTTACACGTAGAGATTGAGCATACGGCACATTGGGCATTAAAATAATGTAATATGGATTTAACGCTTGCTAGTGAAAGTCATCTTATGTAGCTTAATGAGTTAGCCGAATTGAGAGATGGTGCTTATAAGAATACTAGAATTTACAAAGAACGGACCAAGAAATGGTATGATTCTAGACTTCATGGTGATAAAGATTTTAAGGTAGGCGACAAGGTACGACTTTATAATTCTCGTTAAGATGTACCCTGGAAAACTTAAATTGAAATGGAGCGGTCCAAACATTCTTAAAACGGTGTATCCACATGGGGCTATAGAAATCATTGACAGGGACGGGTTTAGCTTCGAAGTCAATGGGCAACGATTGAAGAAATATTACGAAGGTGACATTGACAAGGAGGATGATGAGGTTATAGAGTTGGAGAATGACGCAACGAGAAGCCTGAATGGGAGCTATACTTAAAGACTCTCAACAAAGAACAAAAGTGCTTGCCGGAAACAATCCGAATGTATATTTCATTTTTTATCCAGTCTGCTTCCCAGACTGTCTAGTAAACGGCATATCCGAAAAACCCCCATGGATACGGCTTATTTGACTATCTAGACGTTATCCAGTCTTTATTTTTAGCACAGTCTATACGACGTATTCATTAAATGAATACAGCGTATACAAGTATCAATACGGCATATCTTAGGAAATAGATATGGCGTATCGACTTCTTGTACAGTTTTAGGTATTTATTTCAAGTCTAACCAAACAAATACACGGAGATAGAATTGCATTTGTTTTCTAAGAATTTACACAGGACCTCGTGAAAGAAAATCGACGAATATTGGTGGAGAATTTACAAATCTGGAGATCTTGAAGTGTTGGAGTCTTGAAACTTCAAGGCGGCTGTTCAACATGAATTATTGCTCAATTAAACTCAACATGGAGAATCTACCAAGCAAATATCAAGGGAGATTCTCATTCTAATTCTTTTTAATTCCCGTATTTTTAATATTTTATCTATACAACGAGGACGTTGTATGATTCAAGTGGGGGGATGGAATTAGAATATTTACTTGTCCTAATTTTTCACACTAAAATGCTTAAATTATGCTCAAATTAAAAAAAAATCAAGCATACTTTTGTGAAAATTACTTGATACATAACCGCGCACACAATAAGACCTTGTTATGATATTGTGAGATTTTAAGCCTAATCTGTCTCCAAATGTTTACCCCAAAATCACAAATATGAAGTGTAACGGATGATGTAGTGCGACGTTTTAGAACTTGGCTTGGTATATCTATTCGAGACCGAGGCGTCAATAATGATTATTATGGATTTAAATTGATTAACCTTGTTTACAACATTGGTAAATTTTTATTTTTAGATTACATCCCAAGAATCCTATCCATGTTGTTTTAATAACTAACTACACATTAACCGGTTTAACCCTCCAGTTTAAAACCTTTTCCACTCTCATCTTTAGAGTGAAGATCCACTAAACAACCCGTAGAGCCAATCCTTTAGGAACTCAACCAATTATTTGTTTCGTTAGCACCCTTTACACCAAACCTTAACCTAACCCTGTTAGATATCTAATATGTTACATTTCTAGTTCTATAAAGTGTAAAGTTTGTATTTCCCTGAGTCTTGTTTCATTTCTATCTTGGTGCGGTTGGAAATTTGCACATTGCAAATAGGAATGTATATTATAGTCAAAACTCATGTGATTTTACTACCATCACAATTAATGGTGAGTCCGAAGAACGAAGAAACTATCGAAGGAATTATTCGGAATTTTTATGACCGTGAAGATGGTGAAACTACACCGAGATTTGAAGCATAGTTAGCGGAAAAAATAAAATAAAATAAAAAATGAATGAAAAAAATAATAAAATAAAAAAATCAAAAAAATGAGAAAAATCGCAACAAAAAAGAGAAGGAAAGTTTGAAGATAATCGTTTCGCAACTACCAAAGGAATTACACGAAGGATTGATTATTCGTTGATGCAAATCGACGATGTAGAGTATTCTTTAAAGTGGAATATATCGCCACTTGCCTTGTAGAGTATGTAAAGTTTTAGGATGATTGGGAGTTGACCATTATGGGAACGCCAACTTAGGTTCTTGTTTTTGATCAATGATCAAGACGTTGTAAATAGTCGTGTCTTAATCAAGGTAACGGTCGGGAAAAGTGTCTATCATCTTGTAATTTAGTAAGTCTTAACTATTTATTTCTTGATTTTATTTAACAACAAGATTTACTCTTCCCTCTCGACCTAATGATAGCCTTCTGGTTTGTTACACAGAACGTGGATGTGTGATCGAGCATAGCATGGTCTAATCCGTCGTTACGGCTATGTATGCATGTCTCAGCTGCCTCGTTGGTTTATGACTTTTGGTGAAAGTTAGAAGGTTCCTACCTTATATCATTCTTCATCCTAACAGTTGGTTAAATTCGAATGGGGATGCGATCGAACACACATGTCTATTCTGTCGTTACGGCCATGTATGTGTGCTTTAGCTGCCCTGTTGAAGTGGTACTTCTGGTGAAAGATTGCAGAATGATAAAACCATAAGCCTTTCCATACAAAAACCCATATTTACCTTATAAAACTTGTTACTTCTTGGCTTTTCGTGGTGGAGGATGTGTATCCTTTCCAAGCTTATGATAGAATACTCGTCACGACCGAGCAATTGAGCGAATTAGTTACATGTTACAACATAGATTAGTTGAGTGATTTGAGTGATTTGAGTGTTTTCATCTTCCTATTTCATGATGTGTTTGGTTGTGTACTTGTAATAGATCGAATAAATACTTTAACAGAAAATATCCTTAGAGATACATTTTTATATAAACTTCAAAGACTAATGAGGGACAAGTAGGATTCCCAAGTGGGGGGATATTTGATGACATCAAATAGCGTCTATTAAAGCATTAAATTTATTTATCCATGTAAAATAACACATTTTGTATGATTATTGCAAAGAATTGTTACTTAATCGTTTGTATTTGAGAATTGCAGTAATTATGGAGTATTTGGTGAAGAATTATTGCATGAATTGGTACTTAATATGTTATATTAGTTATTTGCAATAATTATGGAGCTATTGGTGAAGATTAGCTAAAAGGCGCGTATTTTGGAGCTTAAACGAAGAAATCATGAAAGCTACTATTATGACATTAAATACGTCATATCCATCAAGAAGATACGGCGTATGTGCGCCTAAAATTCAAAGAAACTACGAAGACTGAAGACCAATACGCTGTATTCGACATGCAGAAACAGCGTATCCAGGCCATAGCTTCACCAAAATCCCAATATGCCGTATCTGACATGCAGATACGGCGTATCCAACCCCTAGCTTCACCAAAATCCCAATACGACGTATCTGACATACAGATACGGCGTATCCAGACCCAAAATCTAAATACGCCGTATCCAGAATCCCAATACGCCGTATTCATGGTTGCTGAAGAAAATTCTTGAATATTTTATTCGTGGAGCCCACGCCAAATCACCCTAATACGCCGTATTGAACTTTTCAATACGCCTTATCAACTAATTTTCAAAGTCAATAAATACAAAACCCTAAATACGACTTGAGGTGTGCTTTTTACCATCAAGTCCAATTTTCAGAAGATTTATGAAGCCATGAAGGTCCTATAAAGTAGTCTAATCGATGGGAAAACTCTTGTAATCTCTACACTCTACTATACGCGTTTGGTTAGCATTATGTTTAATAGTTCATCTATGATTTTGTGTATTGTTACAATGACTATCTGCTAATACCTTTTGGTATTAGCCATGTTTATAATAATATGATGTTTTGATTTGTCTTATATCGATTGTTCTTTATTCGTTGCATGTTGATTATGTTTATCACTTCATACCCTTTTATGTGCTTAATTATGTATTTTCCCTATCATTCAACTAGGTCTATTCCTACATATTTAATGTGTTGCAACTTTGCTGTTGTTTGGGCGTAGGCTAAGAGTCTGGGATAGAAACATATAATGCTTATTCATATAGCTAGAATACTAGGATCACCAATAGAAAGCCATGTTTCGATATATGGTTAAGTGGATAGGTAGACTAAGCTGGTGACTTATGATTACATATAACGTCCTGTTTCCATTGGTAGTTAAGTGGTCGTGGACTACTAGTATATGAATTTCCGTTAAGCAGTAAGTTGGTAAAGCCTCCATGAGCTAGGATTCAATATAACCATCAATATAGATTATAATCAATCAATATAGCTTCCTAGATAGATTATAATCAACTGTGTGAGCTTTGTGCGGGTTTAGGTTATTTGTGACAGGATTAACTAGCGATAAACCTCGATTCTAGGGAGAAGATCCACCTAACGTTGGAATGATATACCACCAACGAATTAATACAATCATTGCACAAAAAGACAATCAAGGCATATTATTAGATTAAACTGGTTAATATGTTTTCTCAACATCTAACCGCTTCCCTATCTTTTGTTAATCACTTGTGTGTGTTATTTGTCATCAACTTAGGATGATTAAAACTAAACTCGTGCTAGTGTCTCAGGCTGAAAACCCCCCTCTTTGCATTAGTTTAGGTTTAATTAGATTTAATTAGAACAATTAGGTTAGATTAGTACTAAACCTAGGTAAATAAAATACTGGTAGAATTAAGAGTTAATTTCC
>BQNB010211170.1:0-10217 GCA_026074375.1 Tanacetum coccineum
CTAATATTGATGACCATTGATGGAAACAACCCGATAAAACAAACCCGAGAATAAAGCAACAATCCTCGACTTGTGACTAAATCTTGTACTATCTGCGTGATGAAGAACGGTGCAGAGGAAAATCTCTAAGTACCATATACTCACCTAAAAGTATATAAAAAAATACAACACCTCTTAAAAAACTCCTCAACTATGTGAGACACTGAGTACTACAATGTAACTCCTTAAAGTGATAGTTACTTTGTGGGTATAGAGAGAAAGAATCACAAAAGCAACTAGATATCCAAGTCTTCATCACAAATCGTATATGCCCGAACAAGTCATATTCGTTGAGGAGGTAGAAAGAACCGAAGATGAAATAAGTACACTCCCCGTGAAAGTCTACTTCAATCCTAAATAAGTAACATCGGAAAAGAACTCCGTAGTCATTACAGTTCAATACTAGCCATTATGAATGAAGGTGAATTTTGATAAGGATCATTTTAGTGTAATGTATTATGTTTGTTGTGTTGTTGTTCGTGATCTTTGTTGTTTTATGATCGTTAAAGGATATCGAGCTCAAAATATATACCATAAGAATGACCCGTCCAAGTAATAAAACCCGGTTACGTATACATTACCGACAAGATAGTTTTTAAAACTCGGCTTAATCCGATAACACGAGCCTAAAAATAGGTAAATCATACACGTTTTCGGCCTAATAGATCATAACTCAGTCTAATCATTCACTAATCGTTAGCCCAGTTCGAGTATTTATAAAAATCAGCCCAATCTAATGAAATTCATGTAAGACCAATCTATGATTTTAATCATAATAGATGGCCCGACAATCAACAATTTCGGTTACACATAATGCTAGCCCAACCTCAAACCAATCACACGGTCCAACTTAAGGGAGCTATACCCTGCCTGCTATGAATTGATATTACCCGATCCATACACTGAATTAGGGATATAAAGCTATCTATCCCTAATATTTCTCAAACCAAATCATAACCCTAATCTCCTATTTCCATCTCCTCCCATTTCATTCTTTCTAGATCTGACGATAAGAAAAAAATAAGCAGATGCCATCACATCATTCTTCAATTAGATATCAAAATGAAACACATCCTTGCACCACTTAAATGAGTCAGCAATAATCCATGAAGACCATAGAAGAGCGATGCTTTAAGATCCTTTGTATGGGTCTCGGGTAGGTTTGAGTCGTAATTGATTTGTTTGTTTATCCAACAAAACAGAGTATGATTATAACATTTTCATCACGTCCTAGTTCATCATTGAAGGGTTCGCTAGTTCAGGTCCAACAGACCAACAACTAGTTCGGTTGTTGAAGTGCTTTGCTCGTTCGTGGACCAACCTTTAATATACTCGATCGTCCTTCACAACGATCGGATTCACGGCAATAACATCAAACAACCTTGACTAGCAACAATGAATCATTTAAGCCGAATCTTTAAGCACAATACCGACCATTACACAAAAAAAAACGAAATCACAAACACAACCACACTCGAATACAATACACCTCCCCCCCCCCCCTGGTTAGCTCTTGATACCAATGACAACGATAATAAACACCTTTTCGGAGGTCATTGGTATTGATCAAAATAAATCTAATGGAGTCATTGTGTAGTTTATAAGTGAGAGAAAGTAGAGAGAAAGGGGATGAACCCAAAAAGAATGACAAGATTAGATTAAGGAAAAAAGAAAAATGAACATCCACCCCATCATGGAGAGCCACGAGGGTATTTAAACAAAAAGAAAAAGCAAACCATTCTAGTTAACATGAAAAGACCCCTATGCGTACACGCAGTGATCCAAAACTAATCCAATTCACGTGGTAAAGACGCCAGCAGCATTCACTAAAAGTGAGGCTAACAGAAATCCTTCTGTTTTTCCATAGAAAACTACAATGACTTTGTTGTTAACTCTAAAGTGAAATATGGGATTGAGAAATTTGTTGGGTACTCTAAACTTAATGCTGAGAATCTCTGTTTTGTTACTCAATTGAATAAAAACAGTGAACCTAAAACTTTCTTTGAAGCCTCTCAAAGCCCTCAATGGGTTGATGCTATGAATTTAGAAATGTCTGCTTTGCTTGAAAATGACACTTAGGATCTGGTTGAATTACCTAAAGGTAGAAAGGCCTTAAGTTCTAAATGGGTTTGGAAACTTAAGTTTAAATCCAGTGGTGAGATTGAGAGGTATAAGGCTAGACTTGTTGCCATGGGCTGTGCCCAAAAGGAAGGTGTTGATTATGAAGAAACCTTCTCTCCTGTGGTTAAAATGGTAACCATAAGATGTTTAGTTAACTTGGCTGTTAATCAATCTTGGCCTATTTTTCAACTAGATATCAATAATGCTTTTCTATATGGTGACTTGGAAGAAACTGTTTACATGAAACCTCCTCAAGGATTCTATCCTGGAGATGATAACATTGTGTGCAGACTTAAAAAGTCTATATATGGTCTTAAGCAGGCACCTAGACAATGGAATGCTAAACTTACTTCTGTGCTTGTTGAAAATGGTTTCTGTCAAAGCAAATCTGATTACTCTCTCTATACCAAGTCTGTAGGTGATGTCTTTCTTGTCTTACTTGTGTATGTAGATGATATTATTGTGACTGGAAACAATGCTGTAGAAATTGATAAGTTTAAAGTGTTTTTGAAAGGCAAGTTTAAAATTAAAGACTTGGGAAAGTTAAAATATTTCCTTGGGATTGAAGTTGTTGACACAAAGTCTGGCATATGTTTGAACCAAAGAAAATATGTGCTGGACCTTTTATCTGAATATGGGATGCTTGCTTGTAAACCTTCTAAGACACCTTTAATGTCTAAACTTTCCATTTCAAATGAGCCCACTGCCAAGGACCCCTTGCTTGTGAATATTGTTGATTATCAAAAGCTCATGGGAAAGTTGATATATCTGACCAATACCAGACCTGATATTTCTTATGTTGTGCATTGTTTGAGTCAATTTATGCATTCTCCTTTGAACTCTCATCTTAAAATTGCATTTAAGATTTTAAGATACCTCAAGGGTTCTCCAGGTTTGGGCATTCATTTCTCTAAGGATTCTGGTATGTCTCTTAAAGCTTACTCTGATGCTGATTGGGCTAAATGTGTTGTCACAAGAAAATCTGTGACTGGATATTGTGTTTTTATAAATGATAATCTCATTTCTTGGAAAAGTAAAAAACAAAACACTCTCTCTAAATCTTCAGCAGAAGCAGAGTATAGGGCTCTTGCTTCTGTAACAAGTGAAGTAATTTGGATCTTGAAGATCCTAAAAGACTTGCATTGTGAAAATCTTTTGCCTGTCAAACTTTTTTGTGATAGCAATCCAGCTATTAAAATAGCTGCCAACCCTGTTTTCCATGAAAGGACCAAACACCTTGAGATTGACCTTCATTTTGTGAGGGAAAAGATCTTGAATGGTGTGGTTAAAATAATGGAGGTGAATTCTGCAAATCAATGCAGAACTTCCATACAAAGGGGTTTGGATAACATTCAACACATAATAAAAAAGAAAAGCAAAGAGCTTCCTGGTTTAAAAAACTGGGGATGATCAATTTTTTTGGAATATCAGATTAAAGGGGGATGTTAAAATGTTGCCTAATCTGCTATTCAATAAGTTAAGGGGCTTATTGTGTTAGTTTCATATTCTCAGGTTAAAGGGCTTCTTCTGTCATTGTGTTAAAGAAGTGTGGACTGGGCTCTTGTTGGGTCATGCTGTTGCTGGGCCTTCTTTGGTGATCAAGCCCATCTCAATTCTCTTGCCGTTTGCATCTCATATATTACCTAACCTTCATAAGAGGTTATGGTCATAAAATGCGTGTGAGGTGACTATGGTGCAATAATCTCATCTTTGTCTTTTGTTCGAGTAATCCTTGAAGATTAGGCAATCGCGTGTTCTTGGTCATGTAAACCCTACTCTATTTTGTTTATCTTGTAACAACTATTAACAAGTTAGATAATAGGTCCACAACTGCGTAGCAGTGGTGGATTGTTTTTGTTCTTTCTTATGTTCATCTGATTAAGATCAAAATTTATATGATGTTTTTAGAAGCTTTATATCATGGTTTTCTTTAAGAAGAAAAAAAAACTTTTTTATAAATTATATACAAGAAACAGTTACGAAAAATAAAATATCCGAGTTCATTGTCATGGAATAGAAAACTGCATCTGATGACGATCTTTTTATCATGACTCCTATGGTGTCATTTAGCACATGTTGTATAGCATTATTCCTATCAACAAAAGGCTTAATTAGTATAATTTTATACTCAGGTCCTTGAAGTGATCAAGCAAAAGCCAAATATCTATAAGATTTCTTTTGTTACACATTCTCTGGGAGGTTTATGAGCATTCTACGCTATTGGGAGATTTTATATTACGTTCCAAGTGAAAGATCAGACGCTATATGTTGGTCCAAGGGGGAATAAACGTGTACTTTTGGTTCTCTTATTCTGATCCCCTTATCTAGAAAGTGATCTGCAACCGAAGTAGGAACTCTGGTCCGTGGTAAAATGGGTGGGCAGATGTGTTGCATAATGGGTTAAACTGGTAAGTGTTTCCATAATCATAAAGTAGGCTTTCGTTTTTATACTTGAAGTTTTAGTCTTTCAATTTGTTTTTTTTTTGGTCTCATATGTGCGGCAACGATGTTATTTGTGAATTTGACTGGAATGGGAAAGAACATGTTATTTGCTTCGAAAAAGAAATTTATACTCCTAAACATGATCATTTGTATGTGCAAATTTTTAAGCGTATCGATTGACCAACACCCCGCCGCGAATGCGCTCTTTTACAGGATCAAAGCATGGCAGGTAAAGTAACAGTCATGTTGTATCATGCTCTTTCAGAAAGAAAAAAGACATACATTTAAAGTTTTTTGGTCAAGCATCTGTAACCAAATGAAAACATATTCTAATAGTTATTGTTTTTAATTATCATGCTAATGTATCTGTAATCATCAGCCATCAATTGTAGTTGCAAAACTCTAGCGCGTTTGTACTTTTGAAACTTCTAGCTCCCAATGGTTAAAAAGATGATGGTAACCAGCAATTTCAATTACTTCTGCTGCTTTAGCTTGGTTGAATCAATGTGATCACACACGACAATACAATCGCACTCGAAACAACAATACGCACACGCAACCCACACCCGTGCCCGCTACATGTCCCGCAGCGGAGCGCGGGCAAACATACTTGTTTTGTACAATCAAAAAGAAAATATAAAAAGTCATTGATTGTCGGACACCCATACTTTCTTGAGGCTCCTTGTTGAAAATCTTGAATATAACTTGTACAATCAAACAAAATCTTACAAATCATAAAATCAAGAGCCCGTTTGGTTTGTGGATAAGTTTAGGATTATGGTTTCGATTTTGATTTGAATTTGGTTTAGAATTTAAATTTAAAGTATAAATATATATTAAAAGCCAGAAACTGTTCATACGAATAGTAAATGGCAATAAAAAAAATCCAAAGTTTACGAGTCACGAGGTCATTCCCAATGTAAAAAAAGGATATTTACAAAACGCAACCTCAAGTATACTAGTAAAAGTTATAAAACCGACATTGAACTTTTACCTATTTACGACTTTTTTATATAATAAACTTTATTTATCAAATATGGAATGTATATATCTATCGATTCATTTGAAAAAAAATGTCACTGAAAAAATCATCGAATTGCGAACAAAACGAGCCAAATATTGCAATGCTTCTGACATACCTATGATTTAAAAAAAATGTTGAAGTTTAATATATATTTTTAAGAAACTTACGGAAATAGTATTTGAGGTTATCGGTTCGTTGCAACGTAAGTCCCAACGACAGACAAATAGTACTTCGCGCTATCGGCACGTTGCAAAAATAGTCCCGCGCGCTCCGCGGCAGCGCGCGGGTTACGAACCTCGTTTAAGTTAAGAAAGAGAAATAATATTTAAAAATATATTATATATTAAAATATAAATTAAAAATTATTTATATTAGGAATAAGGAGATAGAAATAAAAACGAAAAGATGTTATAAAACGACTTGGCCCACTTTTATCATAAAATCTCGCAACACCCCCATCTCTAATAAAACCCTTTATATTTCGTTTAGGTACCCAAATCCAACTACAAAAAATGCAACCAAAAACCTTATTTCAAGTTTGTAACCCAAAAACAAAGAAACCCCCTCAACCAAATGGACCCTTAGATATTTTCTTTTCACTTTCCCGCTAAATCCAATCATAGACAAAAACCATACAATCAATTCACACTCAAACTTCAACCATCGCAAGAAATCACATCCGCTTAAGCATTTGCATTCATTTATTATGTGGTTAAACTTGAACGAACAAACATTAACAAACATTCATTCGTAATTGTTAGATCATTTATAGCCAAATTGAAACTTTTTTTGTCTACTTTATTTATATAAAATATTGTCTTATTAGTCCAGCTCGAGATTTTTTCAAGAGAAAAATTGAGCAAAAGCCTCAAGTTTTTTTGTATGACTATCTGCAAAGAAATATCATCAGTTTTGATATAATAATGTATAATGTTAGTATTTGAATGCATCCCGTACCCTCCCATCTTTCTTTTCGCGTCCAAACATACACGATGGCATCAAAATCACAACCTCGCTATCAACACTCTAAAAAATTAAATAGAAATGCTTCATGGTTTCTAAGTTCTGCCAGTGGCTAAAAACATGAATGATAAAAACAATAGATGTCTAGTTTGAATGCCAATATCTCTTTAACTAATATGCGTTATCTATATTAGCGGCTTGTTTGTTAATTAATGGGTCGTGAGACATGTAGCTAATTTTTTTAAACAACGGAATTTTATTAGGCTGCCCACTATGGTAGTGGGTCGCGACCTACATTTTCCGGCGCCACATCAGTTTTCTCTCTCCGGCGACCTACATGCGACCTAATGCCACTATGGGGCGACCTTCATTTTTTTTAACTTCAAATTTAAATTTCACTAATAAATAAAAACATTATATAAATTTCATTAATAATAAAACCATTACATAATAAACTAAAAAAACAATACATAATTATTCAGAAAACATAAAAACATGACACTAAAATTAAACATAATTATTCAGATAACTTAAACTAATAATCTAAGTTATATCGCTCCTTGATTTCCATCTTCATCTCGAGCAGCTTCTGTTGTTGTATTGGGGGCAAGTTCGTGTCGATTATTGAATTATAAAATAAGATATCTCTGTCCCGTTTCTCCCTTTCGGCTAATTCAAGCGTTTGACGTTGAATTTCTAGTTTCTCCCTTTTTAGTTGTGCAATTTCTCGAGCCTCGGCCTCCCGGATATTCAACTCTCGATTCTTCATCTCCATATAAGCATGTTGTTCCTTGTCTTTCTTTTCTCTTTTTTTGTTTCATGTTGTAGAACTAGTCGGCTACCAAATCAACAATTGAAGAAGAGGAACCGCCTGCTTTCTTCTTGGCCTTTGCTCGGTCACGACCCATTGGTCAGAATTCTTGAGTCTCTTGCACAGCCTCATCCGCTTCCTCGTTCAAATTAATACCACCAGATGCTGACCCCGAAGTGGTTTCAGAAGTCTTGGACTTTTTTCGCCCCTGGATTTTGAAAAAATGAGGCATCTCAACGTCTGTCCAACCTGGGTGATCTTTCGATATGTTATAACAATGCTCCAAATTAAAATCACCCTTGTAAATCATTTTGAATTATGCACAAGCTTTTTGGTACACATCGAGGTCATTTGTACCACTTTCGTGATTCGCTTCAATATTTTTGATGATGGCGCAAAAAGCACCAATTTTAGGGCGAACACTATTTTTCATTTGCTAACGATCGAGTCATAACCTCTTGTTGAACCAGTTTCCTTTTCAAAGTACCTAATAACAGCTTCCCAAAATTCCTTAGCCTTCATAGTGTTTCCAGAAATATTATTTTCTGAAACATCGCACCAACCTTGGTACAACGCAATCTCTTCCTCCACTGTCCATTCTTTTGGTGGCTCCTTGACCTTCTTGGTCTCATCCTTCTTGGCCTTTGCTTCATGTCTCGAGGGCTTCTTAGGTTTGACGGGTGACACCTCTTCAACAGGAGAGTCGTCTTCGTCGTCGTGAAATGGAATCGGACCGTAAGCCTAACTGCGCGCTGAACCGTGACCCGAACCGTGGCCCGAACCATGACCCATAGAATAATCTTGGCTATAGTTATATTCTTGGCTAAACATTAACTCCTCAAAGTTCATATCAAGATTGGTAGGATTAATCGGCGAATATGGTTGATATGGTTGGGAAGACGTCGATGATTCCATTGTAGGACGATACAACCTGATTGTTGAGTTGTGAAAAGCATTTGGGTTGTTATACGGAGGATTGAATGAACGATTTTGATAAAACATGTTATTATTTTGTGGTGGTTGTGGCAATTGTGTATATATTCAAAAGTAGGAGATCGAAAACGGATGGGTGGTGAAACACCGGATAATTGAAAATTCAGATCCGGTGTTAAATGCGGAGCACTTGGTTGAAGTCGGGAATTTGGAGTTTTTGATTTGGGAGTTTTCTTGTTCTTGTTAAACATGGTGAGTTTTTGAACTGAGAGAAGTTTTTTGAATTGTTGTTTGAATGTGTGATAAAAATAGTGAAGTGAGTGGGTATTTATAGTGTTAAATTATTTAAATTTCTAAAATTAAAAAGTTTTTTATACATAGAAACAAAAAATCAGATTTTTGAGAACACGACCGTTAGTCGCTCTGACGACCATCAGACCCATTCGATCTCCGGTTAATTCGGTCACGACCGACACCCCACTATGGGGGCGACCGACTACGATCGACGGCGACCGAGTCGGTCGTCCGGCCCATAGTAGGCAGCCTAAAGCATTACAACAATGGTCCCGGTGACACCCACAACGAGCTCGTCCAAGAATAAATCAGATTTTGTTTGCGCAACCTCGCTAACCATGTTCTTTGTAACCTTGTTGGACATGTTGTTTGTGCTTTCAGTTATGGAGGAAGCTCAAGGAGTACATATCCAATTTATAGATGTCATCTTGTAACCTCAAAATTGTTTGTATTTTATTTGTTTTAACTGTATAACTCCATCAATATTGTAACTTGAGGTTGATGGTTAAGTTCAGCTGCTGTATTGATTCAGTCTTATCTTTAAAACTTCACATTAAATGATGGGACTGAATCTTATAATATATATGATTTCTATCCAAGTGAGAGACAATATAAGAATGAGAGGAATTATATTAGTGGTTGATAGGATATATATTTGTATTTTAGGGGTATTTTTAAATGATAAAATAATAAAAAAATTAATAAAAGAGAAAGAGCTTGCCGCAATGGTCGAGGAAAAAAATTAAGTGGGTGTTTTTTGATGATGTGGAACAGATGTGGCAAAGAAAAACCCTTTACCACACCCTTCACCTTAAAGCCAACAAGTCCATTTCTCTAATATCAAGATTCCTTCTATGTGTCAAACGGTCTCTAACTTACACTTGAGTAGTGAGTGGCCACAATCTTGTCTTGAATCAACTTTCAAGAATCCTTAACTAAGGGCTCGTTCGGTTTGTAGATGTG
This sequence comes from Tanacetum coccineum, assembly GCA_026074375.1. Lineage (NCBI taxonomy): Eukaryota > Viridiplantae > Streptophyta > Magnoliopsida > Asterales > Asteraceae > Tanacetum > Tanacetum coccineum. Next base: position 9,591 of record BQNB010211170.1, read on the forward strand.
CTTAGAATTAGGATTATGATTTGAATTTGAGTTTAGATTTAATTAAGAGAGAGAAAATACATTTTATTTGATATTATTATAAAATCGCATTTAATTATAATATTTAATAGAAATATAAAATTTTCGTGAGACAAATGAAATGGGCCTCACAGGTTTTGCATAAAAATTACCGAAATGATATGTATTCAAAAAGTCAATGTCACAAGGTATTGAAAACTATATTTTTATCAACCAAACATTTATTTATCACTTTAATGACCAAATCCAACCCCTACACCCCAACCAAACACACCCTAAGATCTTAATTTGGAGAGATGTTATGTATTAACACTATCAATTCCTCCAAATCAGACTCCATACAGAAAAGAAACAAAGATAAAGTAAGAGAATGATAATGTCACTTCAGCTTGTCCCACATCCGTTAAAGGAGGTAGTTTTGTGTCGTTTATATAGGAAATTTGTGACGCAATGATATCTGAAGAGAAGATTAGCATCGCACATGCGCAAGAATGACACATACAAATCAAAAAGTGGTTCATTTTAAAAAAATATATTATTTTTTCGATTGAGTTTCAGTTTAGGCAGTGATCGAGAGTATTTATTATGTATAATTTCTCATGTTGGTAT
>BQNB010211172.1:0-10217 GCA_026074375.1 Tanacetum coccineum
TTGTAGGTACAGAAGAAAGTATTGGTGCATGTCATTCTAGCAAGGAGACAGGATCTAGCCAAGACTACATATTGATGCCACTGTGGAAAGATGGCTCACTATTTGATTCTTCTTTAAAGAATGCTAGTAATGATGAACCATAACCTTCTAGTGATGTTGGAAAGAAGGATGATGAAGGTGTATGTAAAGAAAGTGGAATTGCTGATCAAGAGAAATTTGAAAATAGTACTCAAGATGTTAATACTGCTGGGCCAAGTATTAATATTGCCAGTACAAATTTTAATACTAGTAGTCTAAATATTAATACTGTTAGGCCAACGGTTACTACTGCTTCACTTGAAGCCACACATGCTGATATCTTTGATGATGAAACAGAAGTGGACATGAGCAACATTACTACCACATATCCAGTTCCTTCTACTCCATATATAAGAATCCATAAAGATCATTCACTTGATCATGTGATTGGTGATGTATAGCCTGGTATAAAGACAAAGAGAATGACAAAGACTACAAATAAACAAGGGTTTATTAGTGTTGTTTATGAAGGGAAAACTCATGAAGACCTTCATACTTGTATGTTTGCTTGTTTCCTATCCCAAGAAGAGCCCAAAAAGGTAATCCAAGCATTAAAAGATCCAAGCTAGATAGAAGCTATTCAGAAGAGCTTTTGCAGTTCAAGTTACAATAGGTGTGGACCTTGGTGAATTTACCACATGGCAAAAGAGCCATTGGTACTAAATGGGTGTACAGGAACAAGAAAGATGAAAGAGGTATTGTGATTAGAAATAAGGCAAGGTTGTTTCACAGGGTTACACTCAAGAAGAGGGAATAGATTATGATGAGGTTTTTGCTCCAGTTGCTAGGATTGAAGCAATTAGGCTGTTCTTAGCCTATGCCTCACTCAAACACTTTGTAGTATACAAGATAGATGTGAAGAGTGCATTTTTGTATGGCAAGATTGAACAGGAAGTTTATGTCTGTCAACCTCTAGGGTTTGAAGATCCAAAGTTCCTTGACAGAGTTTATAAGGTAGAAAAGGCATTATATGGTCTACATCAAGCTCCTAGAGCTTGGTATAAGACTTTATCTACCTATTTATTAGACAATAGATTTCAGAGAGGTCAGATAGATAAGACTTTGTTCATTAAAAGAGTCAAAAGTGATATTCTACTAGTTTAAGTCTATGTTGATGATATCATTTTTGGATCTACTAAAAAGAAGTTATGCACTGAGTTTGAGAAATTGATGCACAAGAAGTTCTAGATGTGTTCTATGGGTGAGCTAACTTTCTTCTTAGGATTACAAGTGACACAGAAAGATGATGGGATTTTCATCAGTCAAGACAAGTATGTGGATGAAAATTTAAAGAAGTTTGGTTTTTCAACTGTGAAGACAGCAAGTACACCCATGGATGGAGACTTCAAAGCCACTGCTCAAGGATGCAGAAGCTAAAGATGTTGATGTTCACTTATATAGATTAATGATTGGCTCATTGGTGTATTTAACATCTTCAAGGCCTGATATAATGTTTGTTGTATGCGCTTGTGCAAGATTCCAAGTCACACCTAAAGTTTCACATCTTCATGATGTGAAAAGAATCTTTAGATACTTGAAAGGTCAACATAAATTGGGCCTTTGGTATCCTAAGGACTCACCATTTGATTCGGAAGCTTATTCTGATAGTGACTATGCTGGTGCAAGTTTAGACAGGAAATCCATAATAGGAGGTTGTCAATTTCTTGGAAGCAGATTGATTTCATGGCAATGCAAGAAGTAAACTATAGTTGCCAACTCTACTATTGAAGCAGAATATGTGGCTGCTGCTAGTTGTTGTAGACAAGTACTCTGGATACAAAATCAAATGCTGGATTATGGATATAATTTCATGAATACCAAGATTTTCATTGATAATGAAAGCACCATTTGCATAGTTAAGAATCCAGTGTTTCACTCAAAGACTAAGCACATTAAGATTAGACATCATTTTATCAGAGATTCCAATGAGAAGAAGCTTATTCAGATGATCAAGATTTACATAGATCAGAATGTTGCAGATTTGCTCACAAAAGCGTTTGATGTTGGCAGATTTCAATATCTGATTGTAAGTATAGGAATGCTTAACCTCTGAAGTATTGATTGAAAGGAGGATAATTGTGTTACTATGGAGCGGATTAAGCACAAATGATGCTTGAAATGAAATGGAACAGCAGCTAATGATGATATTCAAGTTAGTGATGTTGGCCTAACTTTCTACTGGTAAGTATAATTAGTGTTGCTAGTTATACTTAATACTGCTATACTGATGTTGTTAGTTATACTTACTACTGTTTGTTATAATTGATATTGTGAGTAATAAGAGAAATTAGTGAGCTAAAAACAGAAAGAGAGATGTATGAAAATAAAAACAGATAGAGTGAATTGGTGAGCTAAAAGAAATGAGAGAAATTTTGGTGAGAATGAAAAACAAAAAGAGAGATGTGTGACATAAAAACAGATAGAGTGAATTGGTGAGCTAAAAGAAATGAGAGAAACTGGTGAGAATGAAAAACAGAAAGAGAGATGTGTGATATAAAAACAAATAGAGTGAATTGGTGAGCTAAAAGAAATAAAAGAAATTGGTGAGAATGAAAAACAGAAAGAGAGATGTGTGACATAAAAACAGACAGAGTGATTCAGTGAGAAAAAGAATTAAGAGATATAGTGAGAATAAAAACAAAAAGAGAGCTTGTGAGAATCAAAATTGATGATGGAAATGCTTTTTAGAACGAAATTAAAGTTAATGCTGGTGACTCAAAGTTAATGTTGTTAGGCAGAAACTTACTACTACTGGTTAAGTTAATGCTGCGAGGCATACACTTACTACTGCCAGTGTTAGTTAATGCTGTTAGGCATAAACTTACTACTGCTGGTTAAGTTAATGCTGCCAGACATACACTTGCTACAGCCAGTCTTAGTTAATGCTGTTGAGGGTGATTTCATAAATACTTTGATTTGGGGTTTCAATCACTCATTCGATTGATTTTACACTTTGATATACTCTCTAATCATAAACCCTAACTCAATTTTATCATTCATCATCAAAATCCAACACAATGTCGAACTTAAAGTTTGCTGAAACTCATAATTTGGTTGCATTTTTGGAGAAACCCGAAGAAAGTGATGGGTTTGAAGGAATTATTGACTTTTTAAATGCAAGTTCTATCAGATATGCTCTAACGGTGAATCCCACTATCTATACTTCATGCATTAAGCAATTATGGGCTACTGCTAAGGCAAAGATTGTCATTGGGGAAGTGCAGATACCAGCCCTAGTAGATGGGAAGAAGGTGATCGTCACTGAGACGAGTGTGAGAAGAGCTCTTCAATTAAAAGATGCTGAAGGTACTGAATGTCTACCCAATGCTACCATTTTTGCAGAACTTAAAAGAATGGGGTATGAAAATCTTACACAAAAGCTTACATTCTGGAAAGCTTTCTTTTCACCTCAATGGAAATTTCTTATCCATAAAATTCTGCAATGCCTTAGTGCTATGACTACTTCCTGGAACGAATTTAGTAGCACTATTGCCTCAGCTATCATCTTTCTTGCCACAAACCAAAAATTTAACTTTTCCAAGTACATTTTTGATAATATAGTGAAGAACTTAGAGGGCGGGGTTAAATTTTTAATGTATCCAAGATTTGTACAAGTGTTCCTGGATAAACAAGTTGAAGGAATGACCAAACATAAAGAAATTTATGTTACACCTTCTCATACTAAGAAGGTTTTTGCTAATATAAAGAGAGGAGGAAAAGGTTTTTCTAGGAGAGTTACCCCTTTATTTCAAACTATGATGGTTCAAGCTCCTAAAGAAATAGGTGAGGGTTTAGAAATACCAACTGATCCTCAATACATACCTATTATTATTCAACCATCTACATCACAGCCTCAGAAGAAACAACCAAGGAGGAAACAGAGGAATGACACTGAGGTTCCTCAACCCAGTGGTTCTACAGAGCCTATCACTGATGAGGCTGCCAATGAGGCGCATGTACCTACACATTCCAATGATCCACTTTTCAGTGGTGAAGATAGACTACAACTTAAGGAATTGTTGGAACTTTGTACAAAACTATCTAAAAGAATTTTTGACTTGGAGAACACAAAGACCTCTCAAGCTGTAGAGATAACTAAATTAAAGGAGAGGGTCAAGAAGCTAGAAAGGAGGAATAAGTCAAGAACTCCAGGGCTTAAAAGGTTTAGGAAGGTTGGTAGAACTGCACAAGTTGTTTCCTCTGAAGATGAAGGTTTGGGTGCTCAGGAGGATGCATCCAAACAGGGGAGGAAAATTGTTGATCTTGATGCTGATACAAAGGTTACTTTGGGTGATGAGGCTCAAGGGAGGATTGATGATAACTTAATGTTTGATACAAGAGTTTTTGATGAGCAGGAAGTTGAAGTTGAAAAGGCAGTTAGTACTGCTGAAGTTACTATGGTCAGTGCTACAACAACTATTGATGAGTTGACTCTGCTCAGTCCTTAATTAGAGAACAAAGCAGCTAAACCACAAGGCTGTTTTACAACTACTGACTACAAACAACATAATTGATTGTTACAAGCCCAAGGCTAGGGAGTTAGTATAGTTCAGAGCCAAGTGAATTTTAGAATAAAAACGTCATCTTCACAAAACATCACAACTTACACCAGGTTAAAGATAGGGCAAGGCAAAAAATGACTAGAACTGAGAAGCCTTTGAAAATGAAAGAATTAATGTTTGCGTTGGATGAAGGAAATTGCTCAAAGACTTCAAGAAGAATTGCAAGCTGAATTAGAAGAAGAGGAAAGGCTGGCAAGACAAAAAGAAGAAGAGGATAACTTAATTTCATGGGATAATACTCAAGCTATGATGGAGGCAGATTATGAGTTAGCTCAGAGACTACAAGCAGAAGAACAGGGAGAGTTGACCATTGAAGAAAGATCAAAACTATTTGTAGAGCTCATGGACAAAAGGAAGAAGCACTTTGAAAAGCTTAAAGCTAAAGAGATCAAAATAAAACCACCAACTAAAGCCCAAAAGAGGAATCAAATGTGTACTTATTTGAAAAATATGGCTAATTACAAGCATAGTCAGTTGAAGAACAAAAGTTTTGAAGAAATTCAGATGTTATTTGACATACTTGATCGTGAGTAGAGTCTTTTGTTCTTCATGATTCAAAGGTTGTGGAAGGATAGTAAAAGCCAAGCAGAAGGGAAGTAAGAAGAGAACAAGTGAGAAGAACTTTAAGTCTGATAATTTCAAGAAGAAAAGATGGTATGATGAGGAGAATTGTAGGAAGCTGAAGTGATGATGAAGCATAAATGAAAAAGCATATGGAGATAGTTCATGATGATGAGGTAGCAATTGATGCTATACCACTAGCCACTAAGTCCCCAATCATTGTTGACTGGAAAATCATCAAAGAAGGAAAGATGGGATACTTTCAAATCATCAGAGCTGATGGAAGTTCAAGGAGGTACTCATCAATGATTAGGATGCTTTAGAACATTGACAGAGAAGACCTGGAAACACTCTGGAAGTTGGTTAAAGCTAAACATGGGAATACAAGGCCAGAGGAGGCATATGAAAGAGTGTTATGGGGTGATCTGAAGGTAATGTTTGAACCTGATGTAGAAAGTGAAGTATGGAGAAATCTACAAGGATACAATGTGACAGTTTGGAAGCTATTTTCTTCTAGTGGAGTACATTTTGTGAGATTTCAGAATCTGCATATCTTTATGCTGGTAGAGAAAAAGTATCCACTCACACCTGCAACAATCATAAAAATGCTCAACAAGAAGCTTCAAACTGACCATTGGAATGAGATGTGCTATCAACTTCTTAAACTCATGACAAAACAGTGCAAGAATCCTGGAAGTGTTTGAATGCATCCTCCTGGTGATGGTGAAGACTTTTAATGAAGAAACTTGAGATTCAGAAGAAGAATATCAAGTTTAATGGAGGATTGTTGGGATTAAAAGCTTCTAGATGTTGTTCGGAAGTAACTGCTGCTAAGGTTATAATTACTACTGCTAGTATATATTACTACTGCTAATGGAAGTTAAGACTGCTCAGAGACTTAGAAGAAATACTACTAAGTAGTTAATACTGCTAGTATAAACGTTACTACTGTTAGTGTAACTTAGTACTGCTAGTGTATGTTAGTACTGCTTAAGTAAAGTTACAACTGTTAGCATAAAGTTAGTACTGCTAGTGTAACTTAGTACTGCTGATGAAGAATGAAGAAAATATTCTAAGTAGCTACTACTGCTTGTACACAGTTAGTGCTGCTAGAATAAAAGTTAATGATGCTGCTTACAACTGCTGAAAGATTATAACTGCTAGAAGAGTTTCTACTGTTAGAACAGGATAAAAGATGCCCACCCCCACCCAGAGAATTGTTTTATTTCAAGATTACTTACGCGGATAAGTTATGAGGTATTTTTGTAAAAGATATGTAAATCTTTATTAAGTTAGGAAGATTTGCAGTCATCTTTTAGAATTATAGAAGATTTGTAGTTATCTTGTAAAGGACTCATTGGTGTATAAAATGAGATCCTAGGTTATGGTTATTGATACACACACAGATACACATTCATACGTTTTGATATATAGCTTCAAGGTTGTAAACCCTAGTACTACACAGAGTACTCGTATTATTAATAATATTGGAGCTTTTTAGTGATATAATTATTTATACAGTTTACTGTTTCATTAATATTCTTCTAAGTATTAAAGAGTAGATTCTGCATACTCTTTAGTATTCACAAAGTTTCTACCATGGTTGTTTTGGATTTATCCAAAGTAACTTAACCTTTACAAGCTAAGGAATTGATCTTAAGTTGGGATCAACAATTTTTTACCACTTGACAACCTATAATCTCCTCTAGCAATCATCACAAATCAATACTAACATCACACAAAAACAAAAATCACAAGATTAAACAACATTTTGAGCATGCAATTTCAAATTCAACCACACAAAGGAGACAAATCACATGGCAACCATGTTAAGGACCATTCTAAACACATAATATTCACCTAGGGGCCTAGAATAACTTACAAACACATTCCCACATCACACGAGAAAACTTACACCAGATTTTGATCTAACAAACCTCGAAGTACAACTTTTCCAATTAAAAGGTTTCAATGGAAGCAAGAACATGTAATAAGGGTATAAGAAAGCAACATTGACACTTATAATCACAATCCCATGACTATTCAACCATAGACCACATGTTTTGCTTCATTCAACATACAAAAATCATCATATCGCTAAAATGGTTAGGAGTACTCAAACGTGTTATAACCATATCTTAGTCGCACCATAAGGATCAAAACACCTCAACAAATTAGGCAAAAACTACAACTTTTTTCTTATGAACCCTAAAACGTTTTAATTGATTACGAGTGAAAAAAAGACTTATAAGCTAAATTTAATTTACCAGGATGATGAGTAATGGGTAACGAATGAGTAGGTGAAAATCTTGAGCCTTGAAAACTACGTATGAATTTTCGATTATGAGTGGAGCGAAATGCGTGTATGAGAGAAATGTGAGATTGTGAAAATGAATAAGTGTGGAGCAAAATGTGTTTTTTAATAAGTATAACCGGTTTATGTTTGTTAAATAACATAAATAGTCCTTGTAGTTTCAGTCTTTTCTATTTCTAATTTAAACTTAATGCAAAGTCTATCTAAGTTATAGAAATGATATTTTTAGCCCCTAAAGTTTGTAACTAAGATTCTAAGTCCTATATTTTGCAATTTAGTCCCTAAATCTTAAATCTAATAACATTTTAAGCCCAATTGAGTTACAAATACATTTAACTCCCCCTTTAATTGAAAATCTGTTATTGAAAAACTTTTTACCATTTTATTCAACGATGACATTTTAAAATATCATTTTTGAAAGAATTTGACTATTTCTCCTCCTCAAATAATGTCCCGTTTTCTAATTAAAGAGTTGTAGACATTGTTTGAGTGAAACTTCTTTTAAAAATCTTTCCAGATGAGAAACAGATATGTTTAATTATTTTTCTTAAAACAACACCAATAAAAAGAATGACATCTGCCCCATTATTGACATCTTAAACTTAGTGGGCATTTGATTAGCAAACTCATTACACAAAGCAGTATTAGAGGATGCAAATATTATATCATCAACATAAATTTGTACCAGCAATAAGTCGCTTCCTGCTTTTCGTGTGAAGAGTGTCATATCAACCGCACCTTTGGAGAAATGTTGTGAAATGAGGAAACTTGACAGCATGTCGTACCATGCATGTGGTGCTTGTTTGAGACCGTAAATGGCCTTTTTGAGCTTATACACATGCGATGGATATTCATGATCAACAAATCCTTCTGGTTGAGAAACATAGACCTCTTCCTTGAGCTTTCCATTAAAGAAAGCCATTTTGACATCCATTTGGAAGATCATCATATTCTTGTTGGCGACATTTGCTACAAAGATACTGATGGTCTCTATTCTTGCAACCGGTGCAAATGATTCCTTAAAATTGATTACTTCCTCTTGCCTGAACCCCTGAGAAACTAATCTAGCCTTATTCTTTAGTACCCTGCTAAATTTGTCTGTCTTGACCTTATAAATCCATTTAAGTTTGATCAACATGACTTTATCTGGACACGGCACCAATTCCTACACTAGTAGTCTTTCAAATTCATGAATTTCTTCTTGCATTGCATCGATCCAAGATGGTTCGATCATTGCTTGTTTGAAGTTCTTTGGATCTAAAGAAGTTAGGAAGGCATCAAAGTAACACCACATGGCATCGGTTTTGAGTTGCTTTCTAGTGAAGACTGAACGAGAAGGGTCACCGATTACGTTTGCTATTAGATGATCCTTAGTCTATCTACCAATCAGCTCAAATGGAGTATGGGAGGGTCTCACATTAGATGATCCTTGAGAAGTCGAGTCTTCATAAGGAGGTTCGTGAAGAGGATCATTATGAAATAGTGGTATTTTAGGTGATTCTTCAAAACCTTGACAAATAATTAGAGAATGTTCTTGATCTTGTGTTGATGGGATACTTGATGATGGTGAATCTTGGTCAATTGACGTAGACACAGGTGAATCATCTATTTCAACAGCTCTTGGTACAACAGCTACTAGAACTGTAAAGACAACAATAGTTAGAGGATTGAAGTATTCATCAAACAAGGGTTGGAACAAAGTATCCCAATCATCTCTTTTTGGTGGATTACAAGGTTGTTGAGGAATAATGTTTGGTACGAGTCCTGAACTGGATGTTGCAGGAGTCAAAACTTGAAGCCCATGTCCTGAACTGAATTGTTCAGAAGCCATTCCTGTCAGCTCATCGAACGTCACATGAATTGTTTCTATAATTTTTTAGGTTCTCCTATTATAGATTCTGAAAACTTTCTTTGCTGGCGTGTATCCAACGAAAATATCAATATCTGCATTTAGTTTACCCAAGTCTTCACTGTCATTGGTTGGATAACATAGTGAACCAAAGACATGAAAGAACGATAAATCTGGCTTCTTGTCGTGCATCAGCTTATATAGAGTTTTGTTGTAGCAAAGACAAATCACAGAACGGTTTTGGGTATAACAAGCTGTGTTGATTGCTTCTGTGGAAACCTGATTGTAGGCTTTATAGATCGTTTTGCCCATCTAGGATATAATAACATTGAATGACATAAAGCACAGCGGAATAACAAATAAGAACATTAATGTTATCACAAGGTTTTCTTTATTCATACTAATAATAAACTATAAACTAACTAATAAGCTAACTATTAATAGGCTAACTATTAGACTTTCATTGGAGAGATCTAACTATGATGGATGTATTCTACCAGACGCCTTACATCTCTTTATATCCTAGAGATGCTAGGGTTTACAAGAAAACCTAGCTTACATAGGAAGATAACTTAATATTTCACATTAAGTCCTTGTTGTTTCATCTTTCTTCAGTTTTGCGTATTTAGTTTTGTAATCATCATATCTCAGATCCCAATGGTCTTCCCCTATTTGATATTACAAAACAATCTTCATGTATGAAACAATCTTTAATTGCTTCCCCTTGACTTAAGATCTTCTTGAACATGCCACCACACATAATAAGTTTCAAACCATATCTCTTGTAGTCTTCTTCCTCTTTTTGTAATCATCTAATAGGGGTTTTCTTGTAGATATGCAACTTGTAAACAAT
>BQNB010211173.1:0-10217 GCA_026074375.1 Tanacetum coccineum
TTATTAGGTCTTATAATAACTATTTGATATCTGGTATTGCTTCTTTGTACTCTAAATCTTAAAATCATAAGCTTAAATTGAATTTGAGCTACCTTAAGGAGTGTTTGGGAAAAGGCAGCACTAACTAGAATTAGTGCTGTCAAGGCCAATTAAACCTTAAGGTTGGATTTCAAATTCATTTGCAGGTTTATGAAAGTAGGATTTGAAGTTTCTATAGAGTGTTATTAGCTTAAGTTGTGATGTAGCTTTAGTAGATAAAATCTGTTAGGTTTAAGCTGAGTTTCATTATCATTTTTAGTACAAATCTGTTCTAGTAGTTTTAATTGCTCTTATTGCTCTTAGTTTGTTGTTTTATAATTGTAGCAACTAGTTTTCATGCCTGAATTTAGTTTGTAGTCATTTTGTGTGCTAACTGCATCAGCAGTAAGAATAGACAAATAAGCAATTTCAATCTAAATTTTCAATAGGTAAAAGTAGTTATTAGTTTTTGAAAATTAGTTTACAAATAGTTTATAGGAAATTGTTAATCTGCTTGAGCTTATTTTCTAAAAATAAGTTCAATAGGTCATCTGATTTAAGCTGTCAAAGTTGCATTATGTCTTTTTAAACCAAAAGCAAAACTCAACAGGTTCTGAGTATTTAAGCACTTTTCAAATTGATTTTTCATTGAGCATATGATTTTCAAATTATGTTTTTAAAGCTGTTTCATATAGCTTTTTGGCCAAGGTTCAAAGTAATATAGGCTAGATTATCATAAGGATCTGTTTGTGGGCTTAAAAATAAGCTTAAAGATGTTGTTTGGTCTGTTTGGATTGTAGTTTTAGCTTAAGTGCTTATTTTAGATTTCTAGCTTATATCCCTTAGTTTTTGCTTAATTTCTGTTCAAATTAGCTTATTAGATTAATATTTAGTTATTTCATAGCTTAATAAGGTTAGGATTTAGCTTATTATATCTTTGCTTAAAAATAAAAAACATAGTTAAGGTAGAATAAGTAGCTTTTTAATCAGGCTTTTTCTCTGCTTATTTGATTTTCAAAATGCTTTTTAAAAGTTGTTTTAAGTAGTTTTCTAGGTATACTTTTTAGGGTAATAAGCCAAAAGTCCATAAGGATCCTTTAGCTTATTGAAAAATAAGCTCAAAGGTGTCTTATAGGGCTGTTTGGGTTAACAGTTACACCATAAGTGCTTATTTCTTTATTTTAGCTTATCTGCTTATTGTTATTGCTTATTTAGGTTTAGCTTAGCTTATTAGGTTAGTATAAGTGAATTTAAGCCTTTTTAGCTTTTCTGTCTATCTAGCTTATCATTTGTGCTTATTTTTGTTCTTATGTGCTTTTTAGACATAGCTTATTGTCTGTTTTAGCTTATTTGTCATTTTTATTTGCTTATTCTCCTTAAAAAAATACAAACAGTTAGTTTTTTAGGACTTAGAGTATTTTAGCTTATTTTTGTCTTACTTAGCTTATTTATGTGCTTATTTGAGGTTTATAAAAAAGGTTGCTTTGTAAAAAGTGCTTATTTTCAAGTTTTCTAAAAAGTTATAAAAAATGGCGAAAATAAAAACACTTGGGATAGTGGGAAGCCCCGGGTGAGCAAGGCTCGAACCCGGGACCTCTACCACCCTCACCAAGCGTTTTATCCCCCACACTCCCAACCATTGTGCTACAATAGCTCATCCGGTATTCCTTTGCAAAATCTATTATTTATAAACGTTTTAGGCTTTTAGTATTATAAGCTGTTTTTGCTTATTACACAGCTTATTCGATAAGCTGTTTGCACAAGCTTATTTTTCCTAGATTCCTCATTGTTCAAGCTATTTTTCATAATTTTTTCAGGATTTTTATAAAACGTTTAGTATTTTTTATATTTAATTTTCTTTAAAATCATTTTTAATTCATAAAAAATTATAAAAAAATCAAAAAAATATAATTCTTTTTTAGAAAATTTTCTTTTATCATATAGTTTCTAGGAAAATTAGTTTTGCTTCCGTAGGGTTTAAATTGTAAAATTTCATTTTTTAAAGAACGGGATTCGTTCCCGTTCACGTTTTTTGTGTTTTTAAGCTCAATTCAACTCCGTTTTTGTTCTAGTTTTCTTTAATCTTCCTTTTTAGTCAATTAGGGTTAGTTAAAAGTGAAAATTTCATTTTAGGTTTATTTTTGAAAATTTAGGGTTTTTAGGTCCCATTTAGGATTCCCGATTTGCGTTTTTAGTTAAAATTTACTTTCCCGTATTGATTTCTCGTAGTTAGGTTTAATTGTCCCTTTATTTGCTCACTAGTAGGATATTAGAAAACAAATCATCTTCGAACCAATTCAAATCATTGTCCAAATAACAAACGTGGTCTCAATTTCATAAATCTTTGGGAAAACGACCCGGTAATCACTTACCGGTTAAAACGTGTAGTATTTTTGTAAGATTTTTCCTACTACCTTTGTCCTCAAGGGTAGTTTTGGAATATTCTATACTTTGGATATTATTACGTATATAATTGACAACCGATCACCTCCCCAACAATGCTTTTGCTTAACCATGCATAAGACTCACGCTTCACCTTTATCACTATAACCGAAGACCCATTCCGATGGGAATCTTCAGCCTTTTGGCCTGTTACATCGTCTTTGAAAGATCTACCCCCACCATCTTGTCTTGGCTTGTATGAACTTTCACTGTTCCGCATCCCTTTCTTTGGCAAGTCGACGTATGCTAAATAAGCATAAGGTTTGCCCTTGATGGGATTCTTATCTTTATTTGTCACACCCCCAAACAGGGCCTGGACGGAATACGTGTCCGGGGGCGTGACGTCATAATATACATCACAAAAAGTACAAAGAACGACCACTAAGGGGTACACTTTGAAAATAAACATCGTTGCTTTGTTAACAAAAATTAAGTCATTACAATATTTAATTGATTTTAAAAGTCAAGTGCGGAAGCGTAATTAAGTTTTGGAATAGACAACGATGTTTAAACAGTAGATAATAATTCTTAAAAACCGGGTCATACAAGGAGACACGACATAGCACATCAGAGAAGTCCAAAGCTAAGCACCTGAGAAAAACATGCTTAAAAATGTCAACATAAAGTTGGTGAGTTCATAGGTTTAAGTAAAATATTTATGAGGACTAAAAGAGTTTAGTAATTTCTGTTTCGTTCACAAAATCAAGAAAAGTATTTGGTAACAGATATCGTTTAATAAAAGTAGTGAGGATCTTAACGTTTCCGAGTGTGTGTAACTATTGTAACAGATACAATATCACACAAAAATGTTTACAACATTACCCTAAGCTCATGACACCGAAGCCTTAACAAGTTGTGTAAATCCTAGTCTTTTAGATTCGTCTCAAATCGATGTTTTGCCAAAACACCCAAGTACTACCTCAAATGAAATGCACCTACTGGCCAATGTACTCATCCAGAATTTCGGGTGGGGGTGTCAACCCTAATAGATCTATTCACAACATTCATGCTTACACGAAGTAATTAACGGTTCATGATAGTGTGTACTACGTGGCAATAGGGAAACTTAGGTAATATGTAAAAATTTAAGGTACTTGCATTCATAGTAAAAGCAACCAACGTACTCGTAAAGAGTTTAAAGTATTCATATCCGTAGTAAAAGAAACCAATGTATTCGTAAAAGCTTTAAGTACTTGTATTCATAGTAAAACGAGTATGAAATCAATCATGTAAATGAGTTTTGTAAACGAGCATATAAATAAGTTTGAAATCATTGGAGTAAACAAGTTTGTAAATGAGTGTTTCACCCCAAAAAGGTTTGGAAATTAGTTGTTATTTTTAGTTAGTATCTCTGACTTGGCTTTGATCCACTCGAAATTAGTAGCGAAATATTTTTCTAAAATAAAATGCTTTTAACTAGAGCTAAAAAGAGGACACTCACCCGGTTCTAGATTTTTATTCTAGCTATGACAACTTCTAGCAGGTAAAATACACTAAAAGCGTTTTAAAAATAAATTCATAACTAGAGACGTTTTGATTAGATTATAATACCATAAAAAGATGAAATTCACGTGATAGTATTTGTTTCGATCGTTTTGCTTTTTTTGTCGAGCGAATTTGAGTTACGCAACCGTATAGCGGTTCGTTTTGGTTTAAAAGTCAAAATTATCTACAAGTCAAACTACTAAATTTAAATAACGACTAGATTCAAAGTAATAAATTATCAATGTTAAAAGTTACCATGTCTAAGCAAATATTTCCTTTATCTTTTACTTTATTATTAATAGTTGTGAAATTCAAATACCAAAACCATTTTTGACTACTAAGCATCAAACGAAACTTGATGACTCTTTAGAACGACAACTCAAAAGATCAATACTTGCCAAGATATGCCGTTCAAAAAAAAATACTTGCCAAGATACTTTTGTATTTAAGTTTGTATAGTCTTTCTATTTTTATAAATAATTTTTGTGGTAAAACGACAACATCAATGAAACAAAACATGTACATGACATTACTATATGTGTTACTAATGTCATGTGTCTCATAAATCTAAGAGTTGAATTTTCAATGCAATTAACGCTCGTCGCTTACCTCTTGCCCCATTCGTTTACTAGTTGGTCAGACCTTTTGTAATAAATGGAAGTTTGAGTTGGATCTTAGTCTTCTAGTAAATTAATTGTTTTAGTTAAAACAATGGGTGGTTAATTTCTAAAAGAAACAATTATCGAAAATACTAAAATTAAACTTTCTATTTTCTTATTAATTGTGTTATTACAACATAATTCATAACTTTTTAGCATTTTATATTGTTTGGTTGGCTAAAAAATTCTGAATGCAAACAATTATAAAGAAAGAATACACCATTAATTAAATATCGTAGACGTCATTTACTTGGATCTTGAAGCCAAGTTTGCCAATTTTCACGAAGTTGTTTATTCCATTGAACAAATCGAAACTTGTTAGCATTAAGATGAAAACCTTTTACCGTAAACTAATCAGTTATCTCGGTTAGATTTCAAATATCGTTCAAGGACCGAGATTTGAAATAACGGTTATCGCAGTGAGATATCGGTTTTTATATTATTGAGAATATCTATAACATATATATGGGGCTAACTATGACTGGATTAATATGAATTAGTGACTGGACGCCACCTCAAAGATGACATGTCACCTAAATAGCATGGATTTTCAGAAATAGCTAAAAAATATAGGCCCTTAGAAGACTCGAACCTGGGATGTTTGGTTAGTATTGTATGTCCTTCACCAACTTAGCCAAGCTCCTATTTGTGTAATACCATCCAAAACAATATTGATATGATTTAAGAACATAAGTAAAACTATTCCTAACCCACATAATCTAAAATTCGGTATATAATGTAAATGTTCAGTTTAGATAGTTAACCTAATTATTTCTCTTTTGTTATGCTACGTTCTTTATCTAGGGTTTGTAATTATTTATCTAACACATGCTTTCTGCACTTATAATTTTGTATCATCATATGTTCTCACCAGCTTTGTTGTTATTTTGTTCAGGCCAACTCAAAGTATCTGCATGCCATCATACCCGAAACTAGAAAGCAAATGGTAAGAAATATAAGTTTTGTTTGATAGGGTTTCTTGACGTATGATATATTGTTCTTAATATTGCAGTATCTTAGTATTTTTGTGTGTCTGACTTTGCTTTTATTTGGCTACATAGCTACCAAGGCCACGACTTTAATTTTCAATACCATACCAATTTGATGGAAAATGGCAGCAATTTACAATCAGTACATCATCAACAAATCAGGTGGTCTCATCTTCTACAAGGTATTTTAGAAAACCCCAAATCCTTAGTTTTAAATAATTTATGATTTTTACATTGTGTAATGAAAAGAGCTAAAATGGGGTGTTTAGGATTATGAGCTTGAACATGCATATTTAAATTGTTTGGTTAACATACATGGGCCTGTTTTGGTCACTTGACAGAATTATTCGTTTGGTTCAGTTGGTTTTTGGGGGTTTGTTAATTTGATTGGTTTATTTTTGTTCTATTGATCAGGTTTGTAAGAGCGACACAGACACATCATGTTGGTATGCCTTCATTGAATGATAACAGACTTCGCCTCGAGAAGGTAAACAAAAAACATCATTGGTTGAATTTTTGTTATGACCATCAACTACTTTTGAAGGTATGTAGCAATGGAAACTGTTGTGCAACTGTAAATCTTAACATACCTTGCGTACATTAAGTGCTTTCATAACACTTTCATTATTGGCGCAAAGCATTGCATAATAATAGTCGGCCTACATAGGGAAGATTGGGTTTAAGTTTAAAAATTTTCATATAGGGACTGGAATGTAATGAGGAACAGAACGGGATAGACTATTAATTACTCGCCAAAAGGTATCCTTGAGTGAAGGTTGTGCATGAACAATCATTATTGGATTTTCCCGCACTGCTCTCTGTTTTCCCATTCTTATTTGATCTACAGTTTGGGGATTAGAATACATGCTTCTATGATTTTTCTTCTTTCTTCGTGTGTTTTCTATTAAAAGTAACATTGCATCTATTTTTCGGTGACTAATAACAACATTTTGATTTGACAATGTAGAAACTTGTGAATCCCACAACAATTGAAAAGTGGGCAGTGGCTAACTTTTCTGCTAGATGCGACATACGTAACCTTGTCAGGGATCTGATTAAATGTGTAGGGCTCAAGGGCATCATATGTTCTGACCTATTCTTTTTATCTTTTTATCATACGGAAGTGTGGTAAGTTTCTTTAACATCCTATTTTTCTTCCATGTATTTTGTTTTTAATGAGAGATACATAATTCATATGTTTTGCTATTAAAAAAAACTCCAGGTCTTATCAACACCACATCAGCACAACAACATTTAAGTTCAATCCATTCACAAGTCTGGTCAACACACACTCATGGTGACTGGTTCGAAAGATATTGGTAGTTAATGAAAATAAATAAACAGACTCGGACTTCTTTTGTGCTTGGTATTGACCAATTTGGACATCTAAAATAAATTTGTGTTCAAATATCTGATTACACTTTTAAGCGACTTTCAACCCGTATGTTGACCTACTGTCGTGAAATTATTGCATTAACCTGTTACCCGTTTTCACAAATCGAGTAATGTTACCGTCACTACTCATGAAAAGTCTGGTTCAAGTTAACTATATTATCTAAGCTCCACATGAAGGCTCATATAAAATGAGGAAGCACACATTGTATATCTAAATTTATGTTTATTTCTCCCTGCAGAGAGGAAATTGAGAAACAAAGGGCACACGAAAGGTACATGAAACTTCAGGAGCAGGGAAAAACTGACCAAGCAAAGAAGGATTTAGGTGAGCTTTTGTTATCGGTTGTGGCAGACTGGTGACTACTAAAGTGTTCCATTTTTGCTTATACACATTTTTACCAAAATAAATTCTCATATTTACTAGAAGTGAAAGTCCATCATACCCTTCATCACACTTGAAAGGAAATTCTGAGAGCAACATCATTGAAATTGTTTGATTATGATAAATCAGTAAAATTATCTTGATAGCTTTGTAATGCAGTTATTATGTGGAAGATTGTTTTTTTGAAAACTTGATCAATTAATATTCCTATTCCAGTGAAGAAATTAAATCTTATAGGACATGCTAAATCAAAACTGAGGCAAAGGAGTGCAAATTTGATATTTGGCCTACTATGTATGTGTTTAGCATTCATATTAATATTTTACTTTTTGTCTTTTCTTTAGCGAGTGGTATAATATAAGATAGTTAACACAAGCAGGATTGAGTTATCTCAATAGAATCGGTAGTATGAATCCTATGACAGTTTTGACTTTCTTCGGTTTAAAGTTTGTGTCTTCTTGGATCATTGTAATAGGAGCCACACTTAATATGGGTTAAGCGTACACGCCGAAGTGATAACGAGAATTGATGTTTGATCGAATGAGTGTACATGGATCAGTGATGACGAACAAATTATGTTTCGAGCAGGTATGTATATATCAGAAAACTAACTATGAAACAGAAGGATAATGATCGAAGCCGATACAGGTTTGTTTTTTTTCCAAATAAATAACTAATGCATCAGATTATAACTATAAAACTCTACTTCTACACATGTGTCGCAGATAATAAATGTGACGTCTAATCATATTTGTTGCTTCTTTGCACAGCTATTTGATTATCAATATAATATGGGACTCTTGCTGATTGAGAATAAGGAGTTGACTGCTAACACTGAGGAACTTAGATAAGCACTGTCCGCGACACAAGAAACTCTTAAACGTGAAGAGATTGGTCATTTCATGGGTGTATCTGAAGTTGAAAAGCAAGCGGACAACTTGAGGAAAGTCCTACATTTTGAGAAGCGTTGTCGGGCTGATGTAAGAATTTTTTTGATCCTTGATTATCAGGTTCAACATATATTCTATCTTATCATAGTGCTCTTACACAAAGAACGTTTACAAATAGTTCTTTAATAGTTCAACAACAAATTTGAGTTTAAAAAAAACAATATAATGCAAGTATATGCACCTCGATAGAGAACTGCTTGCAGAAACCAACGTGACGTTGAACAATTCCCTTAATAACTTGAGAGATTATTCTTGCATATATTAGTATTAATACCAGGCTTTCGTACATAATAGATTCTAACTTTCTATTTAATGATTATGTAGGCATTCATTCTACATGATTTCTCATGTTACTATGTTAGATACAAAACATTACTTTGAGTGGAAAACATATATAATTTGCTAAATTACCATTTTATGGAATTAATTTGACAATTAAGACAACATCACAAAATTAATTAAGAAAGTAAGCAGCTAGGTAGGGTTATTGAAAGATAAATTATGCTAAGCTAGATAAAAGTGACTCTAAGAAACCAAACGGTAGGCTACACTATGGTTATAGTTGGCAAGATGTGCTGCTACAAATGTCTGTGCGTGAACTTGATCCACAACTGCAGTAACCAACACCTTCCCTAGGAGGACCTGTGGAGCTGGAGAAACTACAGATTAAACAGGTACGCTTTTACACGAGATTGGCTTCCCAACAACGATAGAATAAAGCATTGATGCATTCTTTATGCATTCATATAATTATTGTAAAAAAGGTGATGCCCTCTTAATGTTATCTTATTATAGCTATCCTGGTTCTGAATTTGGCATGTTTTGTAACCCTTTTTCCTAAAGTCCATTTTTCCTCTGTGTGCGCTAATTGAGATTCTAAGGTTGCACATAAGTAGAGCTCACAAGTACCTTCAAAGCCACTGGCTCACTCGGTGTATGCAGTTACAGTATATGGATTTCATCCAAACTTATATGAAATATAATTTACCAAATCCACACCATAGCAGAAGTATGGATCGCTATTGCAACATAAGTCACAACAAGAGTCCTACAGCATGTATGCATTTTTTTTACTTTCTATAAAAAAGGTTAATAGTATATTACTTACAAAACCTGCTTGCATATACAAGGCCGTATTAAAAAAGGTCCCTTAGATCTAAAAAAATATCATGAATGATATATAAACTGTTATGAACCAGCGTCATGCTCTTTAGGTCTGGTGCTTAGATGTGGTCGCTCTAAAAAACTATCGTCAACGGGTTAAACTTAAGCATACTTAAATAGCAAAAAACTAAACTCAAATGCGAGAATAGTTTGTGAATAAATAGGAGCCACACTTAATATGGGTCAAGCATATACGTCGAAGTGATAAATAATGAGAATTAATGGTTGATCGAATGAGTATACGTGGATCAGTGATGACGAAGAAATTATGTTTCGAGCAGGTATGTATATATTAGAAAACTAACTATGAAACAAAAGGATAATGATCGAAGCCGATATAGGTTTGTTTTTTCTAAATAAATAACTAATGCATCAGATTATGAAAAACTCTACTTCTACACATGTGTCGTAGATAATAAATGTGACATCTAATCATATTTGTTGCTTCTTTGCACAGCTATTTGATTATCAATATAATATGGGACTCTTGCTGATTGAGAATAAAGAGTTGACTGCTAACTCTGAGGAACTTAGATAAGTACTATTCATGACACAAGAAACTCTTAAATGTGAAGAGGCTGGTCATTTCATACTCTAACTTATACCGTCTTTTAGGAAAAAATTTCAAGAAAGATCGCTACTTTAAAATGAAAGCCAAATATGATTGTTTAAAAAAATAATCATGTCATTATTTGTATAATCTTTCACTGTTAAATCCTGAACTAATGTAAAC
>BQNB010211174.1:0-10217 GCA_026074375.1 Tanacetum coccineum
AAAGAACCACCATTCGAGAAAATCTCCATCAATACAGACTATAAAATCAAAACATCTCTCGAAGAACCTCCTACGAATCTTGAACTTAAACCCCTTTTTGATAATCTGGAATATGTATTCCTAGAAGAACCCTTTTTTTTCCTGTTATCATATCATCTCAGCTTTCTAAAGAAAAGAAAAACAAACTTGTATCCGTCCTTAAAAAGCACAAAGAGGCCTTTGTATGGAAAACCATAGATATTTCTGGTATTTACCTATCATTCTATAAACACAAGATACAACTTCTGGATGACAAGAAACCTGTTGTTCAAAAATAAAGAAGGTTGAATCAAAACATGCAAGGAGTTGTTAAAAAAGAAATCGTGAAACTCTTGGATACCGGTATTATTTGTCCAATTTCCGATAGTCCTTGGGTTAGTCCTATTCATTGTGTACCAAAGAAAGGTGGTATTACAGTTGTCACAAACAAAAATGATGAACTTGTTCCAACAAGAACCGTTACGGTTTGGCGAGTATGCATCGATTATCGTAAACTCAATAAAGCAACCGCAAAAGATCATTTTCCTTTACCGTTTATGGATCAAATGTTAGAAAGACTCACAGGAAATAAATATTTCTGTTTCCTGGATGGTTTTTCTGGATATTTTCAAATTCCTATCGATCCTAATAATCAAGAAAAAACAATATTCATTTGTCCTTTCGGAGCATACGCTTATAGGCGAATGCCTTTCGGGCTATGTAATGCCCCAGCTACATTCCAAAGGTGCATGTTGGCAATCTTTCACGATATGACCGAAGAATCAGTCGAATTATTCATGGACGATTTCTCCGTCTTCGGAAACTCTTTCGAAACATGCCTAAACAACCTCAATAAAATGCTCCAACATTGTAAAGATGCTCATCTTGTCCTTAATTGGGAAAAATGTCACTTCATGGTCAAAGAAAGAATTGTGCTTGGACACAAAGTGTCTAGTGTAGGACTTGAAGTCGACAAAGCAAAGATCAACGTAATCTCAAAACTTCCAAACCTACTAATATTAAAGGTATGAGAAGCTTTCTAGGACATGCTGGTTTTACCGAAATTTCATTAAAGATTTGTCGAAAATTGCCCGGCCTCTTACTAAACTGCTTGAAAAAGATACTCTATTTGAATTCGATGATGAATGTCAAAAAGCATTCGAATTATTGAAGGAGAATCTCACATGTGCTCCTGTGATCATAAGCCCTAATTGGAATCTTCCATTTGAACTTGTGTGTGATGCAAGTGATTTCGTAGTTAGAGCCATCTTAGGTCTAAAAGATGGTATAAACTTTTACCCAATCTATTTCGCAAGCAAAACCCTTAACCCAGCTTAACAAAAATACACCGTAACCGAAAAAGAACTTATGGCTGTAGTCTTTGCATTCGACAAATTCAGATCTTATCTTATTCTCTCAAAAACAATTGTTCACACCAATCATTCAGCTCTAAAGCACTTATTCAAGAAACGAGATGTTAAACGACGCCTTATTTGATGGATTCTACTTCTGTAAGAATTCGACATAGAAATTAAAGACAAAAAAGGAACAAAGAATGTTGCAGCCGACCACTTGTCCCGAATCGAAAATGACAAAATAAGCGATGATAGTGAATTCGATGATAACTTTCTCGGAGAAGCTCTTACGAAAATCAATACCAAAGATGAACCTTGGTTCGCAGACTTCGCAAACTACTTGGTCGGTGATATTATACCAAAAGGAATGACGTACCAACAAAAGAATAAATTTTTCTCTGACCTCAAACACTACTTTTGGGAAGAACCTTACCTTTTCAAAGTATGTTCTGATGGTATGATCTGACGCTATATATCTAGACTAAAAACTCAAACCATTATAGATCAATGTTACCACGGACCCACCGGTGGACATTATGGACCCAACGTAAGTGCTAAAAAGGTCTTAGATTTAGGATTTTACTAGCCGACAATCATCAAAGAAGCTCATACTCTAGTTCGCCTTTGTGAAGCATGCCAAAAGACCGGAAACATGTCAAAACATGATGAGATGCCCTTATACAACATTCAAGTATGTGAAATTTTCAACATATGGGGTATTGACTTTATGGGACCATTCCCGAAATCATATAAGTTTGGATATATTCTTCTCGCTGTTGATTACGTATCTAAATGGGCCGAAGCTCATGCTTTACCAACCAATGATGCCCGAGTAGTTGTCACCTTCCTGAAGAAACTATTCTTCCATTTCGGAATGCCCAAAGCTCTAATCAACGACAGAGGTACTCAATTCTGCAACAAAATAATGGAAAGGACCATGAAAAGATATGGAGTTAACCATCATTTCTACACATCATATCATCCTCAAACCAGTGGTTAAGTTGAAAACATGAACATAGATCTTAAAAGAATTCTTAAAAAAACTATTAAAGACAATCTTGCTATTTGGTCAAGAAAACTTGATGACGCTCTATGGGCTTTTCGTGCTGCCTACAAAATATCTACCGATACCACACCCTACAAACTAATATATAGAAAGAACTGACAGTTACCATTTGAAATTGAACACCGTGCATAGTAGGCTCTGAAGAATTGCAACCCAGATCTCATCGCCGTTGGTGAGAAAAGACTGTTTCAGTTACACGAGTTAGATGAACTTAGACATCAAGCATATGAAAACTCACGTCTATACAAGGCAAGAACCAAAGTATGACACGACAGAAAGTTAAGAATGAGAAAAGAATTCAAACAAGGAAACAAAGTTTTGCTATTTTACTCGAAGTATAAATTTAAACAACCAAAACTTAGATCTCGATGGTTAGGACTGATGTGTCGTCGTGTGGTGTATATTTAATGATTACCAAGTTTTACATTTATATTTAGCTAGCAAACCTAAAGACAACACTTTAACGGGCAATGTACCCGGTCAAGATGTAGCTTCGCGGTAAGTAGGGTGTCGACACTAAGAGTGAGAGTTAACCTAATATTCTATCAGTATTTTAGTTCTATCTAGATTAGTCTAGTTAGTTATTAAACCTATGTTGTACATATTTACTAGAGGTAAATAGGGGGTTTTCAGTCTGAGAGACTGGCACAGGTTGGGTGGTGTTAAAGATTAATTCAAAACATAATACAAACTAAAGCAATTAATCATAAGATAAAGATGTAGTACAAGCTAAATAATAAAAAACTGTATTAACCATGTTAAATCCAATTATAAGCTGGTTTGTTTATATAGTGCAATGGATACTTATTTCGAGGCGACATATCATTCTTAAGACTTAGGCGGTACTTCTTCTTAAGACCTAGATAGTCACGATTAACGCATCCGCATAAAGCATCCTATAGTCTAATTATAATTTATCATAGGGAATTAAAGTAGTGGTGATCCAGTTAATACCCTAGCCCATCAAGACTTTACCCACTTATTGCTTGATGTTGTCTTATACACTGGTAGTCCACCATCAAAATCAATACCAATCAATTAGGAACAATACTGGTTGAACAATTATCGGGTCACCTGTCGGTCTAACTAAGCTCATAATCAAAGGGTAAGGATAAGGTGTCATTTATGATCCTATTGGTCCGGGTATACAAGGCACAACATGGAGAGCTATCTCGACATCTAGATTACTGGTTAGGTCTCACTAGACCCAGTTGAATGATAGGTCGCATGTACAAGCACATAAACAAGTATGAGGCGATAAACATAATTAAACAACAACGATAAATTAAGCAAGCCGGATTAAAACAAACCAAACATTATAATCTTCATTAACATGGCTAATACCCGAGGGTATTAGCCCACAATCATTGTCATTTTACAAACGTGATCAAACAATTAGAAATTGAATGATTAAGAAAGTAAGAATTACACGATGTCTTCTATGGAATTATGGTTGATGCTTGACCTTGGCTGCTTTTAATATCTTGGAAAAATCGTCTTCAGAGAGTATGGTATAGAGAATATAATTTTTGCACACTGAAACTCGTTTTTGAGCCTCGTATTTATAGTGTCTGAAAACAGCCTGGATACGCCGTATAGATAGAGTTGGATACGGCGTATAGGGTTAATTTCCTTGGAGTTCGCGATAAGACCAAATCAATAAAGATTAATTACCATCAATCACATTAATTGCGTATCTTTGACGGATGACCAGCTGTGCATACGGCGTATAGGTGAAGTGTGATACGCCGTATAGGGAATTGATCATTACGCGTATTCTTGTGATGAGCTGGCGCTGATACGCCGTATCTTCCGCACCTAAGCTAGCTATCACTAAACGCAATTCTCACTATAGCACTAAGTCATATAAGTCTAATCATACTGAGTGAATGTCTAATTGATAAGTTTAGGTGCATAGCGTCGAAGATAATAACGCCGTAGTGCCGTGATCATCAACAGACCTTTAACTACCACTATAAGCTGCCATATGGATAACTATAAGTGATCGTTTATACACTGTCAAGCGACTCAGATCTCGATCTGATAAGTTATCGTCTCTATCACTACACATCTCGGTAATAAGCCGACCTATCAAATACTCTGAAGATGATACACAATCAATTTAGGTACAATAGGCTGCCCTGTCTGATACCAAATCATACGTAGTCTACATCAATGACGAGTCAGCAGGTAAGGAATACTAAGGTGTCTACTTTAATTCTCATAGATCAATATTTGTGACCAGAGAATAGAGGTGTCATTATACTGGGGTAAATAACGCATATCAAAAGCGTCGGTCAGAGGTATCATACAATCGTCGACAGACTACTAGATTACAGAGTAGTGCTATCGTCTATACATCTGACGATATGCACCTGCAGTTAAATGAGTTACGTCACGTCAGCACTCTCAGCAGAGTTGCAACATGGATAGTAGATATACCGATCAAGTACAGAGCAGATCAAACTAAATATAGATAAAATGGTAGGCAAGTGATAAACTTTAATTGCAAGCCAGACATATGTAATAAACTCAAAGCAACGCCAGAAATTCAAATATTATACAAACCAGTTTATCTATTATTATGGCTAATACCTTTATGTAGTGTATTTAGTCCTGCTAATAATCCTATGGTGGTCATTTCGCCTAATAATCAAATCGTATCGATACACATATTATAGACAGAATTCGAATGATTACAGAAAGTAACGAAGTTCGACAACTTGATGTAATGCATTTAACGTAAAGTTGAAGATATTTTATGTATTTTGGGTTTGATTTATTGTGACACTTGAACGACTGTTCTGGTCTTAGCTGTTTGTATAATTATCGGAGTTAGATGCTATCTAAATGACGCTCGTGTCGTTAGCTTGAGATACAAATGAGTACTTGGAGAAAGACATTCACTATCAAGAGTATGTATAGATGAATAAATTTTGTGGCACACTGAAACTGCGTTTTTTGAGCCCGTATTTAAAAGTCAGAAAATAGCCTGGATAACCCATATAGACAAAGTCAGATACGGGTTATAAGGTTAATTTCCTTTGTAGTACGCGATAAATCAAATCAAATCAATATTAATAACAATCAATCATACATTACTGCGATCTTTGACAATGATGGCCAGCTTTGCAGTACGTCGTATAGGGTGAAGAGGTTGATACGATCCGAATAGTAATTGGATCATTATGCATATTCAATGTGATGAGTTGAGTGCAGATATGCCTAACTTCTCTTATTGTGATGACGTAATATTACAGATAATAGTCTTCTTCAATGTATTCGATATATTTCCAGAATTGCGCCTTTTAGCTTCGTCTTCACAAGTTACTCCATAATTACTGCAATCATAAACTTTAAGCAATTAAGTACAAATATCTTGCAGTAATCGTATAAAAGTGGGTAAAATGCATGGGATAAATATGTTAAAATGTGACGTTATTTGATGATATCAAATATTCTCCCACTTGAATCCTACTTGTCCTCAAGTAGACTTTAGAAAGGTTATGAAAATGTATCCCAACCGAGGTTTAGGATTTTTCCGTCAAGCATATTTTCTGTTTAAACCACCTGTACATAACCAAGCTCCTTACGAAATATTTTGAGAGAAACAAGAAGATTTAGTTTGTGTTGATAAAAGGTAAAAAAAATTGAAATTTATGGAGGAAAGTAACGGCTAGGCACTATTACTAGCCGTTGGACTCCCACTCGACACTTCCATCCTCTCCTCGACATTTGCCTCGCATACAACATCTTGATTTCGGGACGAAATCTTCTAACATGGGGAGACTGTGACACCTGTAAAAATTCAGGTTTTACTTTTTACCATTTAGGTTTAACTACTTACCGTAAAACTATCAAATTACCACTTAATCTCAAAAGGAAGTTATCCTAGGAGTGAGATACAATATTATAGGCTATAGAGAGCCTAAGTACCATGTAAACGTCGTTAATATTGCATATTAAGTCTAAAAGGATATTTTAGAGCCTATTAGCAATACGATCATATCTTTCGCATTATTTGTGAACGAAACATTTTTCTCATGTCTTTGTGATCCCAACACCTAAACAAAACCCTAAAATGAGTTTACATCAGTAGTAAACTCATGAGATATCTTTCTAAACATTTAAATACCCATGTACGTTTATTAAACCGCTAATCACCCTATTTCACCCAATAATCATTTTTACTTCCGTATAACGTACCGTAAACCCAACTCATCATATCTAACACTCAAGTAAACCTTAATTACCCTAATTACCCATGACTAAATAAGTTTTACACACTAAGTACCCTAAAATTTAGTTAACACAACTTAATTACGCCAAAAGCCAAATTATACTTAACACTTGCTAATTTTTCGTATTACCTTTCCTTAAACCTTTACAAGAACCTTAGTAATACTTTTTCTACCTCAAACTTACAGATTTACACTTACCATGAATGATTATACATAAGTTACTAGCCTAATAACACCATAATGTGCCCATACCTTGCTTATCCATTCAAAAATCCCATGAAATGCTCCAATCCATTCCTTTTTTATCTATGCACTATTCCTTGTGATAATGGCTGATATTTCAAGCATTATGGAAGCTCATTATGCAGCACATAAAGCCATGGTGGTGCTACTCCATCCACAAAACACACACACAACACCTCTCGTCTTCCTTTCTTTGCCGAGACCTCTAACAGCCACAAATCACCACTTTGTTCAACCAAAAACCTCACTTGATACTTGTAAACCTCCCTTAAATGTTCCTTAAACACCTACACAAGAAACCTAAGCAAGAACTATCCTTAAACAGCCCATACATTTCGAGCTAGGACAAGAACTAGTCGAAGAAAACCCTAATTGTGCACTAAACCATAATTTCGTGTAAACTAGTTTTCTTTTGCTCCCTTGATGTCATGATTTTACAACTTGCAAATACACTATCTTGGGTTGTTTTTGTGATCACAAAACATTTTTTACTTGAAGTTATAGCTTTGGTTTGGGTTTGAACATGTAGAAATAGAAAACATGGGTTTTCTAGGGTTTTCTAGCCCGTATACCTCTTGAAACATCTAAACCATTGTGAGTTGCATTTTTCTATGTTCAATACTTTTTATTACATGCATTAGTCCTAATTAGAAGTGCTTAAAGTTTAAAAATAACTTGAAGGAAGTTGCATGCACACGTAAAAACCTACATGCATACGTAAAAACCTACATGCGTACGTAAAAACATGTCATATTAAATTTGATTTCGAACACAAATGATTAACAAGTAAGAACATAACCCTTAACCATTATAAAGTAGACATAATAAGCTTTCATTGGCCTTTGGAATCACTTAAAACGGATAAGAAACGACCAAGATATCGACCCGAGAAGATCTATGATTTTATGTGAAATATAAAGGATCATAATTATGAACCAACTTGTGCTAATTTAACAAGGCACCTAGAAGTGATATTAAAACGGAAACCCTACTGTTTTAGATGGATTATAATATGAAAAGAATGCAGAAAAAGAAGCAAGTAAAAAGTACGAATAACGAAGTCGTGGCGAACACTTAAAGTTGACCCGTTTAGAATAAAGTCATAATAAATTCTGCTAGTATTTTCTTAAAAACTCTAACTTATTTTTGGTAAAATGAGACCTAATCAAGAGTTATATCATTTCATACTAATCCTTACCTATTGAACTACTTGAAACATGATAATTTGGAAATTTATACTTTTATGTAGACCCAATAGACGTAAAAACCTCTTTTTGGATATTCGGACATAAGTAGAGTGTTTGACCTACTTAGAGATTTATCCGACCATGGACTCCATCATAATCTTATACTATACAACCTCTAATATTTTATGGGTAAGTAACATGACATACGGATATGAACATATAGTGGAGAACTTGACCTAATGAGGAAAGACGTATCATGAGAACCTTGACTTTTGCAATTATTATGAATAAAGATTTTCATAAACTCAAAGCACTTACTAAGGATGGATAATGCATTGTACTTATTTGTTTGGCATATATGTTAAAGTAGACATGATTTCATTATTTAGGTGTCGGATAAAGTGTTGTATCAATTTTCCGTGCCTACAGCTTATTGTAGTATTTTGCTATTATCATTAAGGTGAGTTTCATAGCCCCTACTCTACTATTTTTAAATCATCTTTTGGGGTGAGAACATTGCTTATTTCAAACGTATGAACACAAGTACAATTACTTATTACTGATTGGTCTAAGTCCCTATTAAACCCAAGTTGCTAATTGCCCGCTATCATGAACCGTTAATTGCTTGTAAGTGCGAATGTTATGGGTAGATCTATCGGGATTAACATCCCTGTTTGTATTGGACTGACATTAGTCAAGCGAATAAAGTTTCATTTGAGACGTTACGGGTGTCCTGGGTTTGTTACCTGCATGGGCATTCATTTTGTGGGATACACACAGGTTAACGCGTCGGTGTCATGAGCTTAGACAATAGTAAATGCTTTTCATTGGTGACTTATAGGGATACTATATTTCACACTATGGTTAAAATCTTGTGGTTCATCACTATTATCAAATAAACAAACCTATGAACTCACCAACTTTATGTTGACGCTTTAGCAATGTTTTTCTCAGGTGTTAAGAGTGAAGATGCTATATGAAGTCTCATGCATTGCAGTCATTTCCAGTTTAGCTAAAGATCATTTGTTCCATTTAAAAACCATGTTGTCTTGTCGATTTATGCTTCCGCACAATGTTTAAACAATTTATTACTACCTATTGCAAATGATCAATTTTCTAAAACGTCTCATATAGAGGGCGTTCTTTATTGCCTTGTGTTATGATATATATGAAGTCACACGCCCCCGGTTGCCATTATAGTCTGATATTTTAGGGGTGTGACACTAGATCAAACTCAACAACCGATCTAGTCATCTTCAGAGATAACTGATCTAGTCATCTTCAGAGATAACCGATATAGTCATCTTCGAAGACAACCAATCTAGTCATCTTCAGAGATAACTGATCTAGTCATTTCCAAGAGACAACCAATCTAGTCATCTCCAAGAGACAACCGATCTAGTCATCTCCAAGAGATAATCGATCTAGTCATCTCCAGAAGACAACCGAACTAGTCATCTTCAGAGACAACCGATCTAGTCATCTCTAAGAAGACAACCGATCTAGTCATCTCCAAAAGATAACCGATCTAGTCATCTCCTGAAGACAACCGATCTAGTCAAAGTTTAATAGAAACCAAACTAAACAAATCTCAAGACTTAAAAGACAACCTTAATTTAAACACAATTTCTTTCTACCACCGTTCGATCCGACAATAATCTTTTAACATACAAATTTCTCAATGACGACTCTTGCTGACAAAGCAATTCTTTCGGGTGCTGACAATCGTCCACCTATGTTGGAAAAAGATATGTATGATTCTTGGAAAAGCAGAATGGAGCTATACATGATGAATAGACAACATGGACGAATGATCCTTGAATCCGTTGAAAATGGTCCACTCATCTGGCCTTCAATTGAGGAAAATGGAGTGACTAGACCAAAGAAATATTCTGAGTTATCTGCTACGGAAGCAATTCAAGCTGATTGTGATGTCAAGGCAACAAATATCATTATCCAAGGACTACCACCAGAGGTTTATGTATTGGTTAGCAATCATAAAGTCGCCAAGGAACTTTGGGAAAGAATTCAACTTCTCATGCAAGGAACTTCATTGACAAAACAGGAAATAGAGTGTAAGCTTTTTGATGAATTCGATAAGTTTGAT
>BQNB010211176.1:0-10217 GCA_026074375.1 Tanacetum coccineum
AATTTACAAAATGTACCATCAACTTTTAACTATTTAAGATTTTTTTTATATAATAAACTGTATTTATCAAATATATAACGCATATCTACCGATTCATTCAGATAAAAAAAATATCCGCGGAAAGATCTTCGAATTGCCAACAAAACGAACCCAATATTGCAATGGTTCTGACGTACGCACAATTTTATAAAAAATATTGAAGTTTAATATAAATAAGAATATTTTTTTACAAAACGTACCCTCAACTTTTAACTATTTACGACTTTTTTATATAATAAATTTTATTTATCAAATATATAACACATATCTACTGATTCATTTAGATAAAAAAAATACCTGCGGAAAGATCTTCGAATTGCGAACAAAACGAGCCCAATACTGCAATATACACGTCAGCATCGCCACAACGCGTGAACACATTTCCATTCAATATTCATCCGAAACAGATTCGCAAATTACGCCCCGCTACAACGCGCGGGCTATGTAATCAAATCACACAAAAACAAGCCCCGCCGCAACGCGTGGAAGGTCCAACTCTTATCCAGTCAAAACCCGCCCTACGCTAAGCCAAAAAAAAAGGAAAAAAAATTAACGTCCCGCGGCAACGCAGGGGCAATCATGCTTGTTTTCAAACTTATCAGCGCGCAAACACCAAAACATTCATCAACTTCTCTCGTTGACTAAATATAATCTTTAACACCATCCCTTTAAGTTACATTTACCCAAATACAACAAATCCTTAAGTCCTCGTGTAACACGGACCCCACAACACGGCTGCATTCTTGGTAGACTCTGGACTCATTCGCTTTTAATATTTTTTAATCTCATTTGCAGAGTATGGTATTGCGAGCAAGATGACAAGTTGCGGGGACGTCTACAGTTTTGGGATAGTATTACTAGAGGTGATGACTGGGAAAAAGCCAACATACGACATGTTTAACATGGTCTTAGCCTTCATAAATTTGCTTACATGGCATTACCCGATCATGCTTTGTGGATTCCCCACCACAACGGATGAAAATAGAAATTGTTGTCAATGAGTTGCAGTGTATTCTTGATGTACATCAAAATATATAAGGTACTATGTTCTTTCTTTTTGTAGAATGTGATTTTACATGGTGAAGTTGAAAGTAACTGCAAGAAGTTTCCTTCTCTAAGTGTGGTTTAATTTTGTTGTAGCGTAAGTGTAAGAGTACGTTTCCTTTTCCTGATGACGTATCATATGTGTCACTGTTGTTTAATTTTTCCTCAATCCAGTTTTTGGATGTCTCGATCATTCGTTCAATATTATATGAATACCCCAATGTTATTTATGTTCTTGAATGTTTGAACGAGAATGCTTAGCTCTTTCCCCTCTTTTGGTTGGAAGCAATTAGGCTGCGTTTAGTTGGGGGAAAACACCTTTGTTTTCTATAAAATGTTTTGCGAAAAACAAAGAAAACAGAGATCGCGTTCAAATCGGTGTTTTCCAACAAAATTCTCTACAAAACACAAAATATGCATTTCCCAACTTAACATGAGAAACTACAAAACACAATTTTTTTGTTTTCCTTGTTTTCTTTGTAACCCCCCTTGTTTTCTTGAGAATGAAAAACAATATCATATGAAAGCGTTTTCTATGTTTTGTGGAAAATAAATTTCCTCCTTTTTTTTACAAATCTGAAAAAATAAAACTGAGAAATTTTTTCTCCAACTAAACGCATAAGTGTTTCGAGGAGAGTATGATTCAATTTCATTAAAAGTTAAAAGGTTGCGTTTAGTTGGAAAACATTTTCCATCATTTTCTGTTTTCTGTTTTGTAGGAAAAATGAGGGGGTTTCCATCTCTACGAAACATTTGAGAATTTGGAAAACGCGTTTAGTTAAAGAAACATGTGTTTGTGTTTTACATTTTATAAAACTAGAATACATGTTAGTGTTGTTGTTTCAATCTCAATTCTCTATTTACTTTTGTAATATTATAAAGACATATTCGAAACACAAAAATAGAGGCGGCAAAACGGGCGGGCCGGGGGGGGTGCGGGCATCAAGCAAAACGGGTACGGGCCAAAACGGGCACGGGCAATATTTTATAGGGTCGGGTTAGGGTCAATATCTGGGACACCGAAACCCGACTCAATCCAACACCTCCAACCCGACAACCCGACCCGTAACACCCTTACACACAATGCTACTCACAATTTACGTGAATCAAGTACACGAGGATATACAACCAAGGAAAGTTTCTTTTCTTTAGCAACGTGAGATTGATAACTCAAAACTCCATCAAACAAATACACACATCAAATTTTTTGTCATATAACATTTAAAAAGCAGTTTTATAACATGAATAGTCCTATGAGATCATTATCTTATAATACATCTCACTTGCCTTTTAAAACGGCGACGTTTCAAATCGGACAGAAAAAAACGGTCAGATTGGGTAAGGGAATCGGAAATGGGCTCATAAACCAGACGGGCCGGCTTTTGGGACACAGAAAAGGGGAAGATACAATGAAACTGACCAGAGTCGGTAAATACAAAAAATTAAAAAACAAACCCACAAACTATGCGACAAGTTACAAAAACTACTTTGAATTTTTAGCTATTTACGATTTTTTTATATAACAAACTTTATTTATCAAATTTATAACACATATCTACCCATTCATTCAATACATCTCAATTACCGTTTAAAATGGTGACGTTTCAAATTGGACCGAAAAACGACCCAACAATCAAATGGCCCAAAGTCAATAAATCAAAGAAGTTACAAAACGTACCCTCAAATTATGCGACAAATTACAAAAACTACGTTGAACTTTTAACTATTTACGACTTTTTTATATAACAAACTTTATTTATTAAATATGTACACACATATCTACCAATTCCTTCATAAAAAAATATACCGCTGAAAAGATCTTTGAATTGCGAACAAAACGAGCCAAATATTGTAATGCTTCACATATACGTATGATTTTATAAAAAAGGTTTTTGAAAAAAAAAAGAAATTTCAAAACACATCGCTAAGCTAACTAATAACTTTAAAATAAACCACAATAGTCAAAGACGTGAAATTCTTTAAAAGTCTAAATTATATAAATAACCCTACACTTTTTGGCTATCTACTACTATTTTATATAACAACTTTTATTTGTCAAATATCTAACAGATATACAAAACTTCTTTGATGAAAAATATACCAACGAAAAGACCTCTGAATTACGAACAAAACAACCACAAAAAAAAAAAAATTAGATATGCTTTGAGATAAGTTACTGATTTAAATTTTTTGACACTTACCTAAATATATACATATATATATTAGTAGGGATCCAATGAGAAAGTAAATATTAAAATCGAAATTGGTGTGAAGTGACTATAACATCACATATTTGAGATGCAACGACTTGCATTAGATGCTTTACTATCATTTTAGATTCACCATTTTGATATTCGAACGTTGAGACGTTGACACATGATAGAAGAGATGCAAATTGGATTTTGATGATTGTCGCTGCACATGCAGAGTAACAAAATAAATAAAATGCATCTAATAACGTATATTGCCTCAAATTAAAAGCTAGAAAAACAACATTACTGATGCGTTATAATGCAATCCTAAGATTAATAGAGATGCATCTAATTTAAGTCGACAGCATCCGGATATGCGTTATAGTTTACTTTCTTATCCGCTTCTAATTTTAAGAAAACTTCTTATATGCATATAACTATATATTATATATATATAGTATATATATAAAAATATATATATATACATAATATATATATAAAAATATATATATACTAGGTGAATCAAAAACACACCCTTAACATACAGTTAACTTTAAAAACTTCTGTACAATTTAATGAAGTCTAAATCGATGTAAAAGTGTAGGTAGTCGTAAGGGGGCTCTTTATAAACAAATTTGTAAAGTTACATCTTAGTAAAAATTACCCTCTACACGAATACGAAAATAGCCTCGCAGCGTGGGCATCATTCTTTTGTTACGCAAGCTCAACATGAAACAACAAGCAAAATATACATTCGACAACTAAAGATAAATAAACCAGCTATAACACGCGGACCGCATTCCCTCTAGTTCCAATTCAATTATGGTATACGCGAGTCATACACCACCATCATATACTACCAACAAGCCAAAATACAAGATAGTTACTTTATATTTACAGAAAGGGTGTGCAGCACTATAGGAACATAACTACATACAAATTCCATATAAAACCCAAATTCAAGTAAATGTAACACTCCTAAAAAGATAAAAGACTAATTATAAGCTAGACAACTACAAAAAGATGCCATTGTAATAATCACAACGTTTTGATCTTTTCTTATAAAGTCAAAATTTCGCATCTTTCTTGTAATAATCACATCTTAACAAAAGGATTTTCCCATGCTGAAATATTGTGACAGCTTGCCTTAGTAGAATAGTAGTTGCTAATTGATCAAGGTGAGTGATTGAAATTTCTAAGAACTTTCCTCAATGTCGATATAATAGTGTGATTCGGCTTACAACAATTCCAAAAATGGAGCGAAAAGATTACGTTATTGCGTTCTTTGTGACATTTCTTTGTGTTTCTTGCATAATTAATGTCGTGGTTGCATCCAAAGTATCAACAGAAAAAACTGTGACAGATAAAGCTTATTCCAAAGTTCACTTTATAAAAACTAGGACGACTTTCCATGACACATCCAGCCGCAGGAAGCGATCTGTTAAGGAGCAAGGTGATATTG
This sequence comes from Tanacetum coccineum, assembly GCA_026074375.1. Classification (NCBI taxonomy): domain Eukaryota; kingdom Viridiplantae; phylum Streptophyta; class Magnoliopsida; order Asterales; family Asteraceae; genus Tanacetum; species Tanacetum coccineum. Next base: position 4,738 of record BQNB010211176.1, read on the forward strand.
GGCACGCAGATGTATGTGCAAGTATGTTGTTGCAATAAAGCAAATAATTTCAATTGTTAGTACAATATTTTCAAGAAAGTGTTAATTTTATCAACTCTTTCTTTGTCTTTTAATTTCGATATTGATTATGGGTGCTTTTGGAATATGATTGCATATACTAGACATTATAGGGGCCAAATCGAAGATGATCAAACTTGCCAAAAGTCCATGCCCAACATTAGTTGTGTGGGTACCAAAAACAAGCGTTACTCAGTTCGTTAAAATCAACGATCAAAATGAAGTCGTTGGTGGATTCTCAATAGCCATATTTTGCTATGCCTTACGGTCATTACCATACAATGTTCAACCTATCTTCAAACCTTTCATAGATGACAAAGGGGAGATGAATGGTACCTATGATCAACTTCTAAGACAAATTGAAGGCCAGGTGCATTTTTAACTTGAGCTTAGAGCGAGAACTAACATTATTATGTTTCAAAGCAAGCTTTTAAATAGCTAGTATGCTATGTTGTTTTCTACCCTGCAGACTTGCGAGGCTGTGGCGGGAGATGTAACTATACGGGGAAACAGAGCTCAGTATGTTTCTTTCACAATTCCTTACATGAGCATCAAAGTTTATATGCTTGTGCGTGCTTCACATGAATGGATCCAAAGCCTCTGGACCTTCTTAAGGCCCTTTACCACAAGACTATGGCTTACACTAGTTTGCGCATGTTTCTTAACTGGAGTTGCACTTGTGTTTTTAGAATTTCGTGAAGACAACCCCGAATTTGCAAGTCCCTTCTATATGCAACTCATAATGGTCATCTGGTTTCCTGTTTTGACATTCTTCTTCCACGAAGGTACTTAACGTGCGATACATAGATGGTTCAATGTCAATAATAAAGTCCTACTACTACAAATATGCTAAATCTTTGAAAGGGCCTCAAAGAACAACATCATGCATATTTTAAAGGGTCTTAAAGGCGTCTTACATATAACTAATTGGCAGGGCCGTCTCTAAATTTCTAAAAAATTTGAAGGCCCCGTGCGAGATTACATGATAAGACATTTCGAGAAGAAATGTTATATATAAAATTTCATTATTTATAAGATATAATGAAAAATAGTTATCTAAACATTTAACATATTGTTAAGGAGACAAATTTTGGGGCCCCTAAAATGTTTTAGGCCCTGTGCGATCGCCCACCCTGCACACCCTCAAAGACGGCTCTGCTAATTGGTTGAAAGTTCATGTCCGGTCCCACTTGAAATAAATGTCGGTGATTTTAGTGTCATCAATTATTTTAAGTTATTGAGATTTACTAGAGATTAATAGGATTTCATATCAAGCTCGGATATGAGTTAGGGAAGTGTGGAGTACACACTCGTTTGAACTAATATGTTTCCACCACGACAAAAACGCATGGGTCAAGGGGGTTGCGCCCTCTCGCAGGGTCAAGGGGCAGCGCCCCTTGCTAGTCCCGCTTTTCCCACCAAAACGATATATTTGGTGCTTCGGGTACCCGGTTTTCCCACCAAAACCCAGCAGACACAACATTTGGCCAACAGAGTCATGACTGTTAGGATTTCAACTGTTTTTAGCCGACATTAACTGCAAGTATAACTGTTGTTTAGAATCTGTTTATTAACAGAAATTTCAATTCTCAGTCATACATACGAAAATTCATACAATTCCTCTTTGTTGTTGCTTTGTTCTTTTGTGCCTAGAAACAAAGTGTTTTCTTCTTGAATTATCCCGATAAGGATTTTGTGATACCCACACACCAATAGGGTCGAAATATTTTATACGGAAAGTGAATTATCACGACTCAAGCAATATATCCAAGATTATCATCACACACCGTAACCCAATTTCTAAAAATAAATGTATCTCTGTCGTTTTAAAACATCACGAATAACAGCGATTTACAGGAAACCAAAATGTATGTAACCAAACTATTTGTTGATTTTCTTTTGCAGGAAGGATACGCAACAAGTGCTCTAAGGTTGTGCTTGTTATGTGGCTAGGCATGATCTTCATAGTACTTCAAATCTTCACGGCTACTTTGTCCTCGTGGTTGACACTAGATCACCTCATTCCCAGCCTGCCTTCATTTGAATATATTGGATATCAAAATGGGTCATATTTAAAGGATCTTGTAATTCAACAATACCACTCTTCGGAAAAGCATCTAGTGCCCCTCAATACCATTGAAGAATACAAAAATGCTTTGTCCAATGGGAGTGTAAATGTTATCTTTGATGAGCTCCCCTACATTGACCTCTTTCTTTACAAGTACGGGTCTGATTACGCGAAGTTCGGACCTATGAACCAGGAATGTGGAATGGCATTTGTGAGTCTTCTTTTCACTATTTCTCAATCTGTAGTTATTTTGACTCTATTTACAGTGATCAAATGTGTATGTTTAAATATCAGCAACATGCATGTCTAATAGAATAACTATTTACTTGAACATGGAAATGTGATATGATTCTAATTCTTCTAGGCATTCTCTATTGGATCTCCATTACTACATGAGTTTTCCATGGCAGTTATAAATGTGACGGAAAGTAATATAATGATGAAAATGAAGAAGAGGTACCTTGGATTCTCTATTCCTGATACATCGCAATCTGACCAAACCTTTCCACAAATTGATGTCCAAAGTTTTATGGGATTATTCATATTCATGGCTATCGTGATTATAGCTGCTATCCTCTGGTCGGAAATTTCCATTAAGCGAAAGAAAAATAAAGTTGGAATTGTAAACAGGGATAGAAAAAAAACTCGAACCCGACGGAGAAATCCGAAACCCGAACTAATTAGGGCGGGGCAGGGCATGCTTATCGGGTTACGAGGCGGGTTTGGGGCTTAAACGACGATTTTAATCGGGCTTAGACGACGATTTTAAACTATAAAATCTGGTGGATTTAAGGTCAATGATGATATAAACTTACAAATATTTTTTGTCCCTTCATAATCGAAACATACCGGTGCATTTGCAAAGTCAAAAACAAAAATATGTAGATTGAGATCAAAGGGGTGATGTAGTTGATGGGTATAAATGAGTCAAATTAAGTTGTAGTTAAAAAAAGCGGAGAAAAGGGGAATGGTTAAAGCGGTTGAAAACCACTATTCATATACGCTCCTAAATCTCAAAATGAAAGAGACAGATCGTTTATGAATAGGCTTGAATTTTCAAACATCCGTATTGTCAATTCTCATCCTGCAATTATAACAGAATCAAGTGGTCATAACAAATAATTGAACTTGTGTAAATTTGCAAGTATAACATCGTTTGTGATTCTGTAATTCGCAAGCAATGATTGAGGATCGAGTTCTTGAAAATGGGCTGTTTGATAATGAAAAGATGATTCAGACTTTGACCAGCAATGTAAGTCAACTCTAGTTGTGTAGATCAGAAGTGTATAGAAACTTGGTCGCATTGTGTAAAGATAAAAAAAAAAGTTTATCATTTTTATTTTACGGGTAGATTTCCATTGTTTAGGAACATAGTTGGATTATTGATGAGTAGAAGGTTGTACTTTTAAGTAACTAAGGTTTTCGAGATCAAGATCCTACCAAGGATCGTTTTCGTATTTACAAGATCAAGATCGTAAAGTCCGATTGAGATCGTAAGATTATATTATAATGTCATTGTCTTAATAGTCTTTGTAATATTATACAAAACTACAAATTATTATATATCATAAACACAAAATTCTATGAATGTTTCATTGAAATGTTGTCTTAAATTATGATTATGAAATGTTTAAGAAGGTTAACATTTTTTTAGTTTCTACGAAACACAACCCATAAATTTGTAGTTTTTTAGTTTGTGGTTCGAGAAAAGTAAGATCGGATCGGAGTAGATCCTAAGATCTTATGGTCAAGATCGGGATCCTATAAGATCTTAAGCATGCAAAGATCCTATGTAGGATCCGGATTGTTTTTGCTTTGCAGTATCGTAAAATCGTAAGATCTTAAGATCAGGATCGGAATCTTAACAACCATGGTATTGATGGATATGGTTAGGTTGTCCAAAACAAAGAAAGTGTTCTTTCTTGTGACTTTCATTTCTTGTGATGGTAGGTTAAGAAAATATGTGATTTGGTATATCTTATTTTCACCTGAAATCATTCTTCTTGACTATTGATGTGTTTGCTTAAGTTAGTTGGCGTATGGCAGTTCGGCTTATTAGTCATCGCTTGTGAATGTGGAGTTTCGATATGCAAATATCAGTGTGGCAATGTGGCACTGTGGCAGCTAACACTTAAAATTAAATTTCGTGGTTTCAATTTATATTCTTCTTCTACAAGAAAATAGATTTACAATTGGTTTTACCGACAAAAAAATGTTATTAAATCTAACTTTTTTTTTAAATGTTATTAAATCTAACTTTTTAATGGCACTTTTTATGACTTGTCTTTAAAGAAAAAAAAATGTATCCTCACTTTTTTCGCAATAACTACAAATTGAACTCGTAAATGTTGCATTAGAGATCACACCAAAACTGCAAGTTCGCATGTATAATTATTCTCCGTAATACAGTGTCTCTTTGCGCAGGTATCCGTCTAGTTTTCACAATAACTACAAATTGAACTCGTAAGTGTTGCATTAGAGGTCACACCAAAACTACAAGTTCGTATGTATGATTATTCGCCGCAATACATCGTCTCTTTGCACGAGTATTCGTGGTCTTTAAAGGCAAAAATTTCGCAATAACTACAAATTGAACTCGTAAATGTTGCATTAGAGGTCACACCAAAACTGCTAGTTCGCATGTATAATTATTCGCCGCGATACACCGTCTCTTTGCGTGGGTATTCCTATAGTTTTCGCAATAACTACAAATTGAACTCGTGAGTGTTTCATTAATTAGAGGTCGCATCAAAACTACAAATTCGCATGTATGTATGATTATTCGCCGCAAGACACCGTCTATTTGCGCGAATATATTCGTCTAATCTTATAAAATGACAAAAAAATAAGAACTCATATGAATTCATGGTTGGAATCCACAATTTGGTATGGCACAACAATTTTAGCATAGCAATAGCAATACCAAATTGAGAATTCATAAACCATAACATAATACTAATCTCAATTTATATAAGTCACATACATCAAACAATATATACAAAGAGAATTTCTTTACTTTACCCGATGTGGGATTTGAAGCTTTAAACAGTCGCTTAATAAAGCCAATAGTAAGTCATTTAACATTTTAAAATAAATATTTATAACGTGAATAGTCCCTAAAAGACCATTTTCAACTTTCATCAATGACTTGAAGAAATAAAGTTCGACGAAAAAGAAAACGAAACATTTGTTATTGCTGATAAATGCGCATGAGAAGAAGTTTTGTTCACTTCTTGTGAAAACATATTTCACATGAATGATGCAGAGAGCATATGTTTTAAGGGTTATTATACAAAGAAGTTACTATACTTTCCCAAAAAGTTCGCCTAAGTTACTAAACTTTCATTTTGTTCAC
>BQNB010211178.1:0-10217 GCA_026074375.1 Tanacetum coccineum
TTTTTCTTTTTTGAAACAAGTAACCATTTTTCTTTGTTTTTTACTTTCTCTCTCTAAAATCTATTTTTCTTATTTTTGTGTTTGAGGTGATGAAATGATATCCTAACATATTTCAATCTCTGAATGATTCACAACATTTGACTGTTGAGAAGACGACATCACCTGCACAACTTGATTTACCACATTATTATTCATATTATCATGATTGTGTACCTCAGCAAGAGCATCTGAACCATAATGAGATAAATTCTCCATGAGAGCAACTTTGGCAAAGTTGAGTTTGTCACAATCAGAGTCATATGAATCGAAATCATCAGCTTGATAAGCAGCATTGTGAGTAATGACTGTCTGTGTGGCTTGACCTTCTGGAATTCCTAGATCTGCCAAAAATGCTAGTTCCTCCTCATTAAGAATTTGACCATGTGCTTGAGATTCTACCAACAACACTTTCTCCTTGAACCACGAATCATCCCGTTTCCTCTTGGGTTTAGTACACTGTTTCGACATATGACCTTCCCCTTTGCAGTTGTAGCAGGTAATCGTCCTTTGTTTCCCAGAATTGCTTCCACTAGCTCCTAGAGTGTATGTCCTTGAAGTACCCATAGAAAAAGAAGTTTGTCTCCCTTGAATTGGTTGCAAAGTTACCCTTCCATTATTGATGGTTGCCTATTGCCTTAGGTTTGACGAATTTATCAACTGGTTATTAGTAGTAGGATAACGAGAAGTGACAACAGCAGTAAAAAATGACATCATGTGATTGATGGCATCAATGGGATCATCACCTTTCTGGAATACAGGAACAATTAGACATGTTTCTGGTTGGGAAATTCAGATTGTTAGTTAACTAAAGGAGCATATTCCAATTGAGGGATGGATGATGATGGAGAATAAATGTTGTGGTGAATTGATGATTGATACTCATTAGATGGATAAGTGATTGAAAGAGGTGTTGATGATTGATGAGTTGAGTATTGTTGAGACTGATAAGGTGAACCATACTGTGGTGACTGAAATGATGAAACTTGTGGTTGAAATTGAGTGTTTTGGAATAAGTTTTGATGATTTTAATAAGGAGACTGGGTCATCTGTTGGGTTGCAACCAATGCAAGCAGATCCGAGTTGCGTTCATGCATTAAACGAACCTCATTTGCATGAAATTCATGTTGTCCCAAGTAGGCATGAAGCTGATCAATGTTAGCTGTATGCAAGTCCCGAACTAGTTTAACATCTGTCACAAATTTGCTCCATTCAGGAGGAAGAATATTAAAAAACTTGGTGTTCCCTTGAAATTGCTCCAGTTTCATATTGTAGATATTCATGTCATTGAGTAGAAATGAAAACCTCAAGTAGAAATCACGTAGTGTTTCCCCCTTCTTATAAGCAAACTTATCAAATTCACCATAAAGCTTACACTCTCTTTCCTGTTTCGTCCATGAATTTCCTTGCATGAGAAGTTGCATTCTTTCCCAAAGTTCATTGGCAACTTTATGATTGCTAACCAATGCCTATACTTCTGGTGGTAGTCCTTAGAGAATGATATTTGTTGCCTTGATATCACAATCAGCTTGAATTGCTTCCGTAGCAGATAACTCAGAATATTTCTTTGGTCTAGTCACTCTATTTTCCTCAACCGAAGGCCAGATGAGTGGACCATTCTCAACGGATTCAAGGATCATTCGTCCATGTTGTCTATTCGTCATGTATAGCTCCATTCTACCTTTCCAAGAATTGTACATACCCTTTTCCAACATAGGTGGACGATTTTCAGCACCCGAAAGAATCGCTTTGTCAGCAAGAGTCGTCATTGAGAAATATGTATGTTAAAAGATTACTTGTTTGATCGGACGGTGGTAGAAAGAAATTGTGTTTAAATAAGTTGTCTTTTAAGTGATTTAAGTCTTGAAACTACACGGGATTTTACAATTTTTGACAAAACCGGGAAATACACGTAAATGTTTCACGGGATTTTACAAGTCAAAGAAATAAACCGTATAATTTTAGAAATTTGAGTTGTTCGACTTGAGTTGTTCGACTCAGGTTGTTCGACTTGGGTTGTTCGACTCAGGTTGTTCGACTCGAGTTGATCGACTCAGGTTGTTCGACTTGGGTTGTTCGACTCAGGTTGTTCGACTTGGGTTGTTCAACTTAGGTTGTTCTTGAGTTGTTCGACTCAGGCTGTTCGACTTTCCACTGGTTCGGTTATCTAGTTTGGTTGCCAAACAAAAAGACTAGTTCAGTTCCACTGGTTTGATTAACTAGTTCGGTTCCAATACAAACAAACTAGATCGGTTCCACTGGTTCGGTTCACTAGTTCGGTTCCAACACAAACAAACTAGATCGGTTCCAACACAGATTGACTAGTTCGGTTCTAACTCACAAAACTAGTTCGGTTCCAACTAAGACGAAACCCAAATTTTCAAAACTCAAAAAGACACATTTTTATTGGTTTTTTGCAAAAAAAATCTTGTACAACTAGTGTTACTAACCTTATAGGAACAAAAAAAAATGAAAACTTTAAGGTTTTTAAGCCGAAAAATTTTTAAATCAAGATTTTTCTCTTTGTAAAGGTTTTGAACACAAATCAAAAGACAAACACAAAAACTAAACACACCACTCCATGGCTCTTGATACCAATTGAAGAATACTAGTAATCTATGATAAACAATCAAGAACTAGAGAGAGAGTAAGTGGAAGGAAGGTTTTGTTTCTAGAGAGAGAAAGTAAGAAAACATGAAATGCATATATGAAAAGTGTAATACAAAAACCAACCAACCACATTTCCAAGGCATGGAGAGGTGTATATATAGTCCTATGATGGTCGGCCATGGGCCTTAACGGGCTTTCCATGGGCCTTGGGCTAGACTAGCTTACTAGACTACTCATATAACAAACTACGGGCTAAGACTATTACAACTTGGAAGTGACCGATACTTTTCTTGTTTCCAACAATCTCCCCCTAAGGGGATTTCGGAATCGTTCAAAAAGGTGTTATTTTGGAGTCCACTTCTTGCCCGGTTTGTTTTTCGGATGAAGAGGATGTCCATCATTTGTTATTTCGATGTTCTCTATCTCAGGAGGTTTTGCATCGTGTTTGCCGTTGGTGGGAGATCGATTTCCAGCTTTGGCATTCGTTCTCAGAATGGGACGAGTGGTTCTCTTCTATTCGTCTTCCGGGTTCAGTTAAAGGTTTTTTGGAAGGAGTCTTCTACGTTGCTTGGTGGTTTATTTGGGGATTTCGGAATCGTTCTACTTTTGATGTTAATAAGCCGTCTAGATCGATCCTTTTTGAGAATATTGTCTCTTCCTCCTTTCTTTGGTGTAATAGTAGGTGTAGTAGAAAGTTCTCTAGGGATGATTGGCTTAAAAACCCGCATTTAATATCTTTGTAATTTCTTTTCTAGCTCCTTGCTAGTTTATAAAATTTTGCCGTTCAAAAAAAAAAAAAAAGTGAAAACCACATAAAATAAGAAACAATAGTAACCATCCTTAAAATGGAAACACCATCGGAGAAAAGTTTTCGATTTATTATCTGTGTCCATATATATATATATATCTATCTTTGTCTCTCTTAGCTTGGTTGCAAGTCTCTAATTTAGCTTCTTTCTTCTTGGATCAAGATCCTCTTAAGTTATGGTCAAACATGATTCATAATGTTAGTTTTATTGTGAGAGTTAATGAATAAGCAGGCATATGTTTTTTACTAAAAGAAAATGTTTTATGTACTTATTTTATTTGTGATTGGTGAACATGATCTATCATGTTTGACTATATCTTGAGAGGATCTTGATCCTTTCTTCTTATAGATATATAAAACTTAATTGCCAAATTAGCTAGCTTTCTAACTTAAAGTTTGAGTGAAAGATTAGTGTTATATATATTAGTATACATATTAGATTGTTTAGGGGGTCAAGTGAATGTTTAGCCCAAGTTTAGCCCAAATAGGATTCTATAGGTCGGTTATATATACTCTATATATACATGCGATGTCTGGAGTCTAGGTATTCAAGAACGACGTGTTTTACCTCGATTGTAGCAGCTAGGTTTCAACTCGGTTTAGAGTTGGTTTACTTCCCCCTCATCTCTACAATAAAGAGGTGAGGGGAAGGGGTTATTGTCATTCCACTTCTTTATCTATTCTAATCGTGTTGGTTTTAGGCGTTAATTCTTGTGCATTACTTTCTATCGTATACAACACCTGCTGGTATGTACATGTGTGCTTATTTTTCTTCAAAATTCGAATATTCCGCAACGTAGGTTCCAGGTTGTTGTAGGTTTTTACAACAATTGGTATCATGAGCTTGGTTGAGAGCTTCTAGAATCTAGGATCGACTTGTTGAAGGTTCTTTTGTTTGTGTTCATCCGTATTTAAAGAAAAACGGTTCAGTTTTAGGGTTTTCTTCACGTCCACAAAGGAAAGTATAAAGATCTTGGTGATCATTATTCTGATTGGAGCAGAGGCTTAATTTTTGTTTGGGTACCGAGATCAACGAAAACCATGAAGGTTGCAATTTGCTAGTGGATTTTGTCGATAGTAAAGGGTTCTTTGAAGATCGGTTCGTCGAGGTTCTTGCGAATGAAGGAATACTTCGCGGTTCTTTAGGTTTTCAAAGTAGTCGGGTTATCGACACGGGTTAACGAAAGCTTAAGGTTTGTTATTTTTTGGTTTACAGAAGATCGCGAGATTCTGGTATTGTTTCGGGTTTTTGTCGAGGTATTGACGAAGAAGAAGAATAATACCAGGTTCTTGTTGTTGTGTTTTAATATAGAAATCATGAAAGACTTCACATGGGTGCTGTAATTAATCGTTTTTGGAGGGATGGTTCACAGGTTCCCATATAGTTTTTAATTACAGGTGGTTTACTTTTCTTTTTGTTTAAAAGAAAAAGATTGCTTTGAAAGGATTGTTGCACAAAGGAGACTTTGTTGGGGTTTATCGATTTTTTGTAAGGTTTATTACAAAGGTTAAAATCGATCAACAAAGGGATATAAAAGAATATTTAATACTTGTCGAGGTTGCACGGTTTCTTAGTTTACAAGAAATTCGTTTTGCAAAAATAAAGTACGACAATGGTTACTTCAAAAAGCGTCGGGTACTTTCTTGATTCAAGGGTTGTCGATTTGATTGGATGGTCTGAATTTCAAGGTTCAATTGATATTTGATTAAGAAAGGGTTTTGGTTTTTGAAGGATTTCTTGGTTTAATCGATGTCTAAGAAGGTTTATTCTTAGAGTTATATCGATAAAGCAAGGGTTATACACACGGGTTACTTTGCTAGATCGTGTTTTGTGTAGGTAAATTCACAAAAGGTTAAACGGTTAGCAAAGGGTTAAAAGAATGATGACGGGGGACCAAGTTTGACCTCGAGAAATTCGATGGGAAGAATGACTTCGCGCTATGGCAAGTAAGGATGAAGGCTTTGCTGGAACAACAGGGATTAGCTGCAGCATTGGAGGAGTCACCTGCAGCCACGATAGTGTCATTCGGGAAAAAAAGTCTTGCGCATTGATCTTGTGTTCGTGTGATCGGGTCCTACGGGAGATCACCAAGGAGACGACTGCAGCGGGGATTTGGAAAAAGTTAGACTTTATACATGACAAAGTCTTTAGCTAATCGTTTGTACTTGAAAAAGAAGTTATATACCTTTTCAATCTGCCATACAGTAAGAAATCAGTCTGTTAATAAGTCGATGAGTTTTCACATAGCTAGTAGGTGAGTTAGCGGCTGTAGATACTGCTATATCGGATAAGGATCAGACATTATTATTACTCACATCTTTACCATCATCTTACGACAATTTCGTGGAGACTTTGCTATATGGTCGGGATACTATGAAGCTAGAAGACGTGGTCGTGACACTTAATTCTAGGTAACTTCAGAAGATGACGGAAGCAAAGGGTGATGGTGGTGAAGGGTTTTATGTGAGGGGGAGATCTGGTCAGAGGGATATGGAGCAGGGTACATATAGTGCGTGGTCAAAGTCACAGGGAAGAAGCAGCAGACTCGGGTGTTATATATGTCAGTCTGAGGAGCATTTGAAAAGGGATTGTCCCAGGTATAATCACAAGAAATCTCAAGGTTGTGTCAGGATTGAAGATCATGTATCCGGTTCTGGAGCTGATGGGTATGACACTGTTAATGTTATGATGGCTATGAATGTTGAATAACTATTGGACTGGATCATGGATTCAGGGGGGCTCATACCATATAACATACAAGAGAGATTACTTGGTTGATTTGAAGAGTATGACGGTGGTAATATAATGCTTGGTGGTGATAGCAGGGAATGCCGTGTACGAGGGACATGTAAGGTTCAAGTACATATGAGGGAGTGGTAAAGTTTCTGGTTGGACATACGTCAGGTTATGTTTCGGGAATTAGGCGAACTTGATATCACTGGGTACTCTTGAAAAAGAGGGTTTACCGTGAAGATGCAGTTGGGCAAGATCAAGGTTATAAAGGGTTCACTGGTGGTACTATCAGGAACAAGAAGAGCTAATTGTGTCTATACCCTGGATGGTCAGGAAGTGACCAAGAAGACATTGAAGGGTAGGAAGCAGTTAGGAGAATATCAGATTGGGTGGAAGATCAAGACGGGTAATGTTCTTGATTTTTGTAATCAGAGGTATACACAACAATGTACGAAGAGTGCGGGTGCCAAAAACATTTAGGTGTTGCATCAAGGGCGGGGGGGGGGGGGGGGGGGGTGGGGTGGGTGTGGGGGGGGGGGTTTTCAACCTGAATAATGGGTTGGTTTGAGGGAAACAAAATGTGACCAATCTTGGCTAAGGTACGTTGTTTTCTGATTCAGTCTGGTCTGTCCAAGGTTCTTTGGGCAGAGAATACAACCATATCTACATATCTAGTAAACAAGGTCACCATCATCAGCGATTAGATTTAAGACGCCTATAGATATGTTAGGGCTTTTTGGTTGGCTTGCTAGTAAAAGGCAAGGGATGCTTGAACCGGTTAAGGTCAAGTGCATATTCCTAGGATGCCGTAAAGGTGTAGTGGGTAATAAAGCTTTGGAGGTTAGATGACGTTACTTCAAAGGTAGTGCTTTACAAGAATATGGGTTTCAATGAAAGTGGGGACTACAAGAAAACTTTCATTAGTTCTGGTTTGTTGTTGGTACGGTTTCTGTGCAGTGTTGCAAGAAGAAGTTGAGTTTGAGGTGAGAACCGCCAAGATGGATTCATACATTTGAGGTTGGAACTCATGGAATGTTGATCTAGTATCTGGTTCCTAAGGAAGTACAAACCTTGATTTGATATACTATCATTCAGCACGTGATAGGGAGCAACACTTAGCATAGGAACTATTCAGTTATAGAGGAAGGACAGTAAATGGGTGCTTTTTTGTAGTTTTCTGCAATGGAGAAGATATATGCACATGAGTCATTGACTTTTAATAATACAGTTGGAAGGCTGGATTGAAAGATGATATGATGCTCGGTTCAGATGTTGTTTATGTGCTATAAGCAACGGTTTGCAAGAAATGCAGATTATAAGAGCAAACTTTAAACTAGTGACGAAACGATGGCTATTACTGGGAGTATACATCAGGTATGTTCATACATCTATTTCTCTATATAGATGACATGGTTTTTCTTGCAGATGCAAGGCTGAGATCTTGGCTACCAAGGGTTTGCTGGATAAAGCAAAGGAAAATATACTTGGTATGGATCATCAGGGATCAGAGTGGTAATACTCTGAGGGTGTCACAGTCCAGGTTTTACAACGGGAATAGTTAGGTACAAGACTTATGTTGGAGGGACATCCTATATTCGTTAGAGAGTAGTCTATAAAGGCGGATTTGTTGATGTGGAAAAGATGGTAAGTGGTCTGTATATATGCGGTTGGAAGCCAAGGTAAGTAGTATCAGATGGTTTGCCTCGACGACTTGTCATAGATCTGCAGATGTGGGTATGTTGGATGGGTTTGATCGTGGATTACAGACAGACGTACAAGTTTTTTGTGGATTTTGACTACGCCATGGGTAGATCAATCACAAAGTACGGGTTGATGATACAAGGATGTGCAGGAAGCTGAGAAGCTATAAGGCTGCACATGATGGCTTTGTTAACAACTAAAGCGACATACATGACACTTACGGAGGCTCCAAAGGAGGCTATTTGGCTAAAGGGACTCGCAATAGAATCAGGATTCGAGCTAAAGATAGTAGCGGGTATTGCTACACGTGCCTTGTCAAAGGCGGTCCCCAGATCAAGGTTACATCTTGAGTTGAAGCTGCTGCGTATCAAAGATTTCTAATATGATACTAAGGTGGAAATTGTTATATATATATTAGTATACATATTAAGATTTGTTTAGTGGGGCCAAGTGGAATGTTTTGCGCAATAGGTTTAATCCAAAATAGGATCTATAGGAGGGTTTCTAATCGGTTTTTTGAGTTTGTTTACTTACCCAAACTCATTATCCTACAATAAGAGGTGTGGGGGGTGGGAGGGGTTATTGTATTCCATTCTTTTCATTACTAATCGTGGGGTTAGGGTTAATTCTTGATGCAATTACTTTCTATCGTTTACACACGTGTGGTTATGTACAATAGGGGTTCGTTATGAACTAGGGGTGTTATCGGGTCGGGTTATCGGGTTATCGGGTCATATCGGGTCGGGTCATGTCGGGTTTCGATTTTTAAAAGCTCACCCGAAACCCGACCCGATAAGTAATCGGGTTATCGGGTTCGGGTCTTATCGGGTCGGGTCTTATCGGGTCGGGTGCTTCGGGTTATCGGGTTGACCCGACAACTTTTTTTTTTTTTTTCAAATAATAAAAGACATGTTAAAAAAAATATAATAAAAGATAAAGACTTGGGAAACAACTAAACATTGATAGCATGAGGTTCAAAACGAATTTTTAAATTTTTAAGTATAACTTTTATTATATTAATGCTTAATCTCAAACTTTAGATAATAGTAATGTCATGACACTCAAACTTTAAATATAATTGATACTCGAAAGTCACTATGCTTACATCATGTAAATATAAGCTTAGCTAGAAATTGTACATGAATTAGCATTTCGAACACACAGATAACAAACATTGGGCTAGGAGAGTTGTGATAAAAAATAAAATAAAAAAAAAAAAAAAAAAAAAAAAAAATCGGGTCTTATCGGGTTGACCCGATAACCCGATAGCATTTTTTAGTTAACCCGAACCCGACCCGATAACACTATCGGGTTATCGGGTTCGGGTCAAAATAACCCGACAAGGAAATTTGACCCGATTAGACCCGACCCGATAAGCCTTATCGGGTTCGGGTTCGGGTCGGGTCAACCCGATCCGATTGACACCCCTACTTCCAAGTAAAAGGGCCCAGCGATGCCCAATAGGATAACGCAGAACAACATATATTTTTTCAAAACTTCGTTAAAATAAACCGTATATGCTCTTCATATTCTTTTATTATATATTTTTACACTTTTCAACTACACCAACTATAACAACAATATAAGGATAAACAATATATAGTTTGGAACGGTTTCGTTGCTTTCAGGAGAATAAAAAACAAAAAAAGTGAGATTTGTAGAAATCAAAGAGGGAAAATGCAAAATATATTGATCAGATTTAACTATAACTAAGACATTACAAAACATTAAATAGAAAATACACAGACGAAACCCTAACTATTAAACGGGCCTAAACAAGTGGGCCGAGTTTATAGGCCTTATTAGCTAACATCCCTCCTCAAACTCACAATGCCGCAGCGGTGAACATTAGGAGTTTGCCGAACATAAAACAAACAAAAAACGAAAAACAAACACAGAGCAGAGCGTCCCAGAGTCTAGACTTGGTGCTAGACGACGTTATGCAATCCAATATGTAACAATGCGACATCAGTCAAGTCTCAAACACACGGACCAAAGTCATTGCAAATCCAAAATCAGAGCAACATAAATACGGAGATGAACGAGAGCAAATCACGTAGGTGCATAACACAGAATCACACAAATACAGAGATGAACGAGAGCACAGAATCACACAAATACGAAGATGAACGAGAGCAGATCAGGCAGGTGCATATCACATATGGATTCAGCAGACAAACAGATTCACCAGACAAACAGATTCACCAGACAGACAGATTCATCAGACAGACAACAACAGATTCAGCAGAGAGGTCCGAACAGCGGTAGACGAAAAGCAGATACAGATTCAGCAGATGTTGGGATTTTAGAAACTAGTAAACCATTTAC
>BQNB010211179.1:0-10217 GCA_026074375.1 Tanacetum coccineum
TGAATACGCCGTATTGACAAGTCTGACAATAAAGTTTCAAAAGTACTGAAAATAAAAGGATAATATGTCCAGAGTATTCAATATGACGTATCCATGGTGTTGGAGATGCCGAATCGACACACTGGACAGACAGACTCTATAAGAAAATTGAAATTACATTCTGGGTTGTCTCTCTGCAAGCAGTTTTAGTTATTGAAGAGTCTTTAAGTTAGACTCATATACCCTTTTAAGTTAAATCTTTTTATTAAGAATTATACCCCATTGTATGCAGAACTAAAATGGGGATTGAATGACAATGTGTGTGTCTGATCTCCTCACTAATAACTTTGCATAAACCTAAAGTGTTATGCAAAGTTAACTACTACGCTAACCAACTAAGCCTACTCAGGGACTTAGTGGATTTGGAGGAGTAGATGTTTGCTAAAGTTACGACTTTGAATGCACAAACTTACACCTACTCCTTTACAAGAGTTCTATATATACTACTTAGGTAGGGACATACCCACGTTGGTGATAAGTGCGTGTCCCAATGCTGATAGGCTAGTACACAATGTACAACTTTGTCTCTTTTACAATTCTATTCTAAGTATGGGACAAACACACTTTCTAAGGTCAGTACTGACACTGACCTTGTCTTCATACCCTATTCAGGATAGTTTGACTTCAGGCAGATAAGAGCTTGGACTTATATGTTTCAAACTATCCTGCCTATTCTTCAATCTCTTATCTTTAAGGTCTTCTAGTTGTTGGAGATCGTATGGGGTTCAGTAAGTCTATTGTCACAACTCATTGAACCCATCACCTTCTTCTTTGGCTCAGGCTACATTCAATGAGTACCGCCTCACTGAATGCTAGAGTCTTTCTTATAGACTTATGCTGAGCATCCTGAAGGTAACTCACTGAGTAACTGTTCACTTAGTGACCTTGAAATGTTAAAGGTTATTAACACTTATGATATTTTGTATTCAAATCCTAAGTGAAAGATCATTGGGCACTGAATTGACCCAACAATCTCCCCATATTTGGATATAATTATAGCCTAAGTGTTTTTCAGTGTGAGCCAGTAAATACAGCTTCTTCTCACACTGAGTCTAGAAAGCAAGTAAGGGATACTTGTAACTTAAAAGTACTTCATTGATCAAGAATTACATTCCATACCAATCTATTACGAAAGATAAACAAAATTACAACATCAGTACTTAGTTTAATAAGTACCTAATGACTTCCAACTTTACTTTCTTAGACTGAAGCTTCTCTTGGTCAGGGTGCTCAACAATTAACTTCTTTAACTTTAGGTTGAATCTTAAATTCTCTAGGGTCTTGATCACTGAGTCCATCACAAAGTATGATACCAGAGAATCTACTCCAACCTTATGAATGTCATTCCATCTTTAGAAGGCTTGATCACCAAACACATCAGTGAAGAAGATCCCATACTCAGGTTCTTTAATGACCGTAATCGTCTAACAGTACCTTTAAAACCTTAATTTGATCGCTCTTAGGGCTTGTTTGTTAAAATTATCCGTTAAATCATGTTTAATTAAAAAATGACTTAATACAGACACCCTCATTTTACTTAATAATTTAAGTCATTTTTCTCTATTAAGTCGCAAACAAACAGTTTTTATATAACGTAATAAATTTTTGTGTAAAGTGCATTTTTTGTCCTTGTGATTTGGTGCGTTTTTCACTTTTGGTCCACAATTAAAAAATGTTTTGGTTTTAGTCCAAAAGTGATACTTTTGTTTCACTTTCAGTCCAAACATGTTGAAAATTTGAACCAAAAGTGAAATACTCACCAAACCAGAAGGACCAAAAAAACATGCTTTTGGACTGAAAGTAAACCCAAAAAAAAAATAAAAAAAAAAAAAAAAATTTCAAAAACTTTTTTTGATATTTTTTTTATGACTAAAACCAAAACGTTTTTTAATTTTAAACCAAAAGTGAAAAACGCATCAAATCACAAAGACCAAAAATATACTTTACTCTAAAAAAAAAAAATTTCATATTAAATCAATTAAGTTGTTTTCAAACACCAGACACATACTACGTTGCCATATAGTCAAGTATATATCATTACAAATTTACAAAAGGTCCAAAGATATACTTTGAGAATAAATCTCCCTGAATGCAATGTATATTTTTTTCACTACCACAAAATCATGCTATGATTCTATATCATCATTATATTCAATACTAAACACGTCTAAAATAACACAGACTTATCATCAAAAATCATAAACATGCATGATCTATTTGTAAAATTGAAACATTAAACAAAAAGTCAAATCCTATTTACGGTAAATTATTAAGAGAAAGTAATATTCATGTTCAAGATCTCATATACTAATATTTCTTGCAGAGCGAGTTCAAACTAAAAAAAAAATCAAAAAGTACCTGTAATAAGCAAGTCAAATCTTAATCACAAAAGAAAAGAAATACTCCATCCGTCTCAAAATAATTACTCTTTTTTTATTTTTTGAAGTTTGTTTCAATTTTAATTTTAAATATTTATTTTTGTGTTATATAATACTTAATGAAAAATATATAAATAAATTTATTTTTAAATATATTTTTTATCAAATATAATAGAATATAAACAAAAATATTAAAAATTAAAATTGATAAAAAAAACTTTAAAAGGCGAAAAATGACAATTATTTTAAAACCGAAGAAGTATATTACAAGAGAATGTAATATATACATGTTCACACACAAAATACAAAAAGAGACTAGAATGAAATCAACACTCTATATTTATTTCTCATATAAATATAAACCTAGTTTTTACTATTCCTTTTTTCCTCCCTCCTCTCACACATAACTCAATAACTCCAAACACCGTCATTCTTCATTCCTGATCACTAAACAAATGTTAAATTCCAAAAACACACTTTGCTTCTTCACTATCTCAAAATTTATTAAAAAAAACAGAGCATCAATGGCTAAAAGTGGAGTATATGAAGGTGATCCAACTGCCAACATAACGACCTTAAAGAAAGAGTTACAAAGGCTTGTGAAATCAATCATTGATGATGAACACAATAATGGGTTTGAGTTTATCGATCAAGCTACACAAACTTTGATAAATTTAAAGAGATTGAAATCATCTTCTTTGGACCTTCATGTTGGAGTTGACACGTGTCCTCAAGAATTTAAGTGTCCTGTTTCTAATGAAGTTATGAGAGACCCTGTTAGTTATCTCTACAGGAAAAGTGAGATTTTTGGTTTTTTGATCTGTTTTTTTATTTGATTTGTTTGTGTTTTGTTTGTGTTATAGGGAATTGGTTTCATGGGTTTTGATGACTTATTGGTGTTTTGAGTGGTTCAATGGGTAAATATTGGGATATATCTCTGTTGTATATCTGTGGTGGTGGTGGTGTAGGGGTGGTTTATATAAGGTGGTTACTACGGCGGTTACGGTGGCGGTGTGCGAAAACACCGTCACCGGACCCAGGGACACCCATGAAATTTTGCGGCGTAGTGTTAATTTTTGTAAAAAACCTATTTTCCTGAATGCACATGGTCCCAAAAATTTGTGTTCCCGTTTTGTATAATTTTTCGTAAATGCACTTGGTCAGATTGTGTCCTAGTTCCGTCCGACCGGACCGCCGTTTATAATAGTGAGTGGTTGGGGTTGGGGTTTGGGGTTGGGGGTGGTTATTAAAATTGTTTATACTATATGTTGTTGGTTAGTGTTGCTGGGTTATAATGTTTTTATGCGAATAGTAGAAAAATGATTTTTGAGAGTGTCTTTGAATGTTGTTTTTATATAAATGACATTTTCTGGAATGGTTATAGAATGTGTCTAGATTTTTATCGCGTTTTCATAGAATTTATAAACAATGTTGAAAACGTGTTGATGGCTTATTTGATTAGTCGTGAGTGACGGTATTAGATGGATTGCCTCGAGTTCCCATTTACGTACTTAGGTTTGTTC
Organism: Tanacetum coccineum; assembly: GCA_026074375.1. NCBI lineage: Eukaryota > Viridiplantae > Streptophyta > Magnoliopsida > Asterales > Asteraceae > Tanacetum > Tanacetum coccineum. Next base: position 3,941 of record BQNB010211179.1, read on the forward strand.
TTGAATACTTTACTAACTGTTCAATCTCAAGAAATTGTTCATTGATTTTTGAAATTTAGGCCATGTTGGTTTAATGATTAGATTAGGAATTTTAAAGGTTTGTTAATTTTGTATCTTTTTTAATGAACCGGTTTTCTTTTGTGTGGTGTTGCAGACAGATGATAGAGTCTTCAAATCCAAAAAATTGTTTGAAAAGCAGGGAATAGAAACGTGTCCAAAAACCACAACAAGTTCTTTCCTACAACAATTTCTAACCCAAACCACTTGGTTCGCTGAGAGTGAATCACGCAATGGCGTAAAGAATCGGGATTCGGTTACCTAGGCCCTCTCCAGTATGGCAAATGAAGACGGGTAACGGAAGCTGATCAAAGACCATTTTCCTGTCACAATTACATTATGATTGTCTTAAGAAGTTGTCATCATCATTTTCTAACTGAGACAAAAGGAGGCTGCAAAGACGTTACGCTCATTTACTAAAAGAATCCCATCTTTTCGTGCATTTTTCAGTGAATGTAGTGATGCAATAACTCAACTTTTAGGCCCGTTGTCCCAAAATAAGAAGGAAATCCACCTTGATCTTCAAGAAGATTTGATCACAACCCTTTTGAATCTATCAATTCTCGACAATAACAAGAAACTGGTTGCAGAAACGCCTATCGTTATCACTATCTTATTAGACGCGTTAAGATCAGGAACAATTGAAACAAGAAGCAATGCGGCTGCAACCCTTTTCACATTATCAGCACTGGATTCCAATAAATCACTAATTGGTAAAGCGGGAGCTTTAAAGCCACTCATCGATCTCTTAGACGAAGGGCACGCTTTGGCTATGAAGGATGCTGCTTCTGCAATCTTCAACTTGTGTATCATCCATGAAAATAAAGGCAGAGCAGTGCGAGATGGGGCAATAAATGTGCTTCTAAACAAAATTGAAGACAGGGTTCAAGTGGACGAGTTATTATCAATTCTTGCTATGCTTTCGAGTAACCAAAAAGCGATTGAGGACATGTGTGATCTTGGGGCTGTCTCTTGTTTATTTTCTTTGATGAGGGAGACAACTTGTGCAAGAAACAAGGAGAACTGTGTCGCTATACTTTACACCATATGTTTTAATGACAGAACAAAATGGAAAGAGATGAGAGAAGAAGAAAGTACTTACGGGACTTTATCTCAACTGGCACAAGACGGGACTTTAAGAGCGAAAAGGAAAGCCGAAGGCGTTCTTGATCGTATAAACAGACCGATGAATCGCACCCATACCGCTTGAGGTCAAGGAAACATGTAAATTCGTCATCTTTTACATCAAAACCATAAAATATATTAGGGTTCGTAAGTTCAATCTCTCTGCTACACATGAGGTTTGACTTTTTAGTCAATTTTGTTGGTAAGTTTGACCTCAGCTTTTGTAAAGTTGTTCTTATTTCATAGTTACTGTGAATAACTGTTTGCTATGATATATTATAAGATAAGTTGAAGTCTAGTTGCTGAGATAATGAAGAGTTGATGCATTTTAATTATATGCATATTTGCTGTCTATTGATCTTGCACATGCTTTTATAGCAAATAACTTGAATTCCACTCTATAATCAAATGTTGTTTTATTTATCTGCAAATGCAAGCATATGATCTTTTTCTTGGAACAATACCCTAGTTATGTTTTAATGAAAGACATACTAGTTAATACATGTGTTTCGGAATACATAGATACTGAATTCTTGTCCACTAGGACATGTATACAAGTTACTCGTGAATCATGTTTAGACTTTTAAGTTTGTGTAACAACCCTCTCATCGGTGTCTTACTCGTTACTTATTATAGACTTCTAGATACCGCCTGCGTTTATTGTGACAGCCTTTAGAAGTTGAGGCATAGTTTTGCACACTTAGGTTGCATATTCTAAGATTCATGCAATATCAATGTGTTATGCATCATCCGCATTGATTGGTGGAGATAGATGTGCGATCTTATCCTTGAGTTAAATTGGTTTGGATTCCATATGGGCCATAAAATATAGAAGACAAAACATGAATCGACCGTTTAAACTTTTTCCCAAGTTTTGGGTGTTCATCCATCGCATTCTAGGTTAACCATGTGCTAGAATTGAGCTATCAATCATTAAAACTTCTTTTCCAACTTTTTGTGTTTCACAAAACGTTGAGTTGGCCGGTTATAAAAGGGTCTTTGGAGAATAACCGCGGGTTCGAACCCACTCTTTGACTATTAATGTCGTTTAGACAAGAGCTCATTGTCTGGGGCCGTGCCCTTGAAGAAGGGTCCGGTTGACATCAAAAGATGTCTGGGACCAGAGAGTGTTCCCACCTATTTACCCTTTTTGAAGAATACAAAATCCATCTATTGCAATAAATAACTTAGGACTAGAAGATTATCATGAAAAAATTTGTAAGTTCTAATACTCTTTTGACAAATACCATGTGTTGGATTGAACTTTGAAGTTCATCATGATATATTTCAATCCTTTTCTCTTTTGAAAGGTATATATGAATTAGTGTTGAATTAATTGAGGTGGTGAAGGTAGAAACAAAAATAGGATGAATGTGCCCATAATCAATAGGCCAATGTATCAGTTTGTGTGATAGATGTAACATATTTTGGTGGTCCATTAGACTCTCCAAAATGACACCTATCTTGTTATGAAAGTCTTTATTGAGGAACAGTTAGTACCACATCACCCTTTTTGTCCTATCACAAGTATATTACCTCTTTTATGAATGTTCACCTTTTGGAGTATGCAAAGACCAAAACAAAATGGAACCGGGACCTGAACTGGTGTCGGTGCCGTATACAAAACGTGCCCGGTCTCGTCGAGTCCAAACCAGGGCCATCTAAAGATGTTTAAGGGCCTAAACAAATTTTCTAGACAGAGCCTAGAATTAATGACACTCTAAAACACCTTTGTCTTGTTCACGAAACTTTCATTTTAAGAACTTTTTTGTGTATAAATTCCTTAATGACACTATGAAACACCTTTCCCACTGCACTATCTATTTGCCGTTATTTACCTTTCTGCGGGTGTGTTGCAAAACATTTTAGAAGCATTTATGAACGATTAAGCCGGTGAGTAGTTTATCGTTGTAATTTTAATGCACGGTAATTGACAAGCAACAAGTAGCTTTATTTAATTTTTTGGAATGTTTTTTTTCCCAACGCTTCATTAAGTAGCATTTAGAAGCGTTGAACAATTATGAGTTGTTTTACACATAATGATTATATCTACAACTACGTTACCAAATGTTTTTGTAGAAAAAATAGCTATTGCTTATAGCTCATGCTCAGTGCATACTACAGATGCTACTCACTTGCTACAACTGCTACTATACTGCTACTGCTAATTTTGACAAACATCATTCAACGGTGGATGGTTAAGGTGGTTGAAACCGGAAGTTGATTGGAGAGTTGTGATTGTATTTTATTTAAACTAGTAACCATGACGGTCGATTTGCAAATATCTTATAACAAAAGTCAAATTCTAATGTCTACATGTTATTGGATGGTCTTAATTATCTCATATGTCGGAATCATTCTTGATTGGCATGTTTGCATGACACAATTTTGTTTATTATCGCGCATGCTCGTGATTTGTTGGTTAAAATGTGTTCTAGATGAGATTGGAAACCCAGTTATTTGTCGAAAGTTGTATTATCTATAAATTTTGGTACGGCTCGAGTTTTCTGGTCAATAATGAAAACCCGATTTAAAATATTTACTCCGTATTTTATATGTGTCTAAAATATATATATATCAGCATATAGAAAAGTTCAATTTAAACCCAAAATTTATCAAATATCCAATAAATCAATCTTACTCATGTATTTTTTCAACAAATTAAAAAACTCACTTTCATCTTTTTTTTTTAAATTAAATATTTCACAAACCGTTAATCGTTACGTAAAACGAATCATACCATCGCGATGAGAATTAAATCATCTTTTCATAAGGCGACGCTTCTATTATACTTTCGCGAATTTTTTTGACTTTTTTTAGTTGCTCCCTGAAAATGTCACATGTGATTTTGTATCACAAAAATTTTTTTTTGATTTTTTTTCCAGTTGCGTCTGGAAAAATCACATGTGATTTGTATCACAAATTACACGTGATTTGTGATACAAATTACACGTGATTTGTGATACAACTAACATGTGAATTTTTCCATAGGCAAATGGACTAAAAAATCAAAAAAAGTTTGTCGAACGTATATCGAAGTTTCCGTCTACTGAAAGATAAAAAATACTTTGCGCGATGGTGTATTTTTTGTCGTTTGAAGATTTACCGTTTGCAAGATATTTATTCTTAAAAAATGGAAACTGAATTTTTTTTTATTTTGTTGAAAAAATAAGTTGTTAGAATTGATTTATTGTGTCTTTAGATAATTTTGGGTCTACATTTATCTCAATTCTATCAGTACATACCTTCTAAAATATATGAGTATTTGTCCAGTCGAACATCAAGAATACACCTGATTAATAGTACTCTCTCCGTCTCAAATTATAGTCCATGTTTCTTTTTTGGTATGTTAATTTAACGGTTCACTACTAAAAATAGATATAAAAGTTTGATCAAGTTTACTATATTACCCTTGTTTGAAATTATTATTACAAACTTTAAAGAAAATTTTAATTAATTAACTAGATTAAAAATATCATTCTAATAAAAAGTAGGAAAAATATCTTCTAAAGTTATGGTCAAACATGATTGATCATGGTAAGTTTATTGTGAGTAGAAATAAATAAGTGGAGGCTTAATGATTTTTATTAAAGAAAAAAATTTATGCAAATAACTTATTTGTGATTGGTGAACATGATGTATCAATGTTAGACTCAACTTATGAGGATTCTAATCCTTAAAAAGTAAGAAATTTATAAGACAGTAATAAATGTATTTTTTTTTTTAAATTGTATGTTTTTTTTATAGAGTATTACATTTAATACACATGGTTGCTATAAAAGGCCAACAAGGTAAAGGTACTACATAAACTGAACAATCTAAAAGGTATACTCCTTTACGTCTTAATTTATTAGTAAGTTTTACTCGTATTATTCTTGGTTGTCCAAGAATAATTAATTGTCTATTTTGTATTTCAAGCAATGAAAGATGATATAGCGAATATAAATGATATTTAGTAGAAACTTCTGTACAGAATTGAAAGTGAACTTAATAATTGAAACGTGCAAACAGTATCAAATATTCTTTTGTAGTTAATATCAAATCAAAAACGAACCTGAGTTAATCTAAGGAATATATATGTAACGGAAATTTGTTTATACGTAAAACTTCACGCTGCCGCAGCTTACCCGAATAAATTCTTGTATAGCTAGTTCTTTTGCCACTCTAAACAATGACGACTTTCAACATAAGAATTTTGTAAAAGCCATCTTAAACATGTTATCTACAAAATTAACAAAAATATAATGCTAAAAGAATTTGAATTTCTAGCAAAAGAAATCCCAAAAAAACGTCAAACGTGACAAAGAAACCTTTTGCAAAATCATCTCCACTTGCAAAAGGTCTGTGTATTTCTTTTTTTACAAAAATCATCTCCAACAATTTTTGTTAATTAACATTCTTCTCTCGCTCAATCTTAAGATAATTGTATATGTTTTTTTGAATGATTCTTTAAGAACAAGAATACTTAGACAAATGAGCAGATATAAGATTTGTTGGAAAAATTTAGTGAAAGTGAAAAATATGTTTTCACTAAATTTGGACATAAATAATTATTAGTAAATATAATTATTAAATGTAAGGTCAGGTCGAGCTAGTATATGTTCAAAATAGAGTTAGTGTGAATGAGATATCGAGTTTCAAAGAAAGTATTTGAAATGGAGGAAAAATGATTAAATGTCAGTTATGAGTTTTGTTTGAAAACTGACAATTGAATTGGCTGTTACTCGTATTATTTGTTTCAAAGGTTTATAACTGTAAATTAATAGGTCATTAATTGACAATTTAATTGGTGGTTATTATTTGACTCAAATGTTTATAACTGTAAATTAATGGGTCATTAATTGACAATTTAATTGACGGTTATTATTTGACTCAAATGTTTATAACAGAAAATTAATGAATCATTATTAAAGCATTAATTGACATTGATTGCACCATATGCATATGAATGTGTATAAATAGATGGCAATCTCAACTATTCCAAGACAACAAGAAAAACACACAAGAGAGAAAAAACGATTATATCGGCTACTTATCTTTTAGATATCCTTGTAAAGAAAGTAAGATAATTTTATGAACTATATGGGTGAGAAGA
>BQNB010211182.1:0-10217 GCA_026074375.1 Tanacetum coccineum
CGTGCTAAGATTCAATCCCATAAGACTAGAAACAGTAACAAACCCGTAGATCAAAAGAATCATACTCAGAAATCTGGTAGGCAGATCTTTACAAGACATAGGTTTTCTCCTAATAAGACTTCTGCTATGTATGAGAACACATCTCCTAGATCTGATCTTAGGTGGAAATCCACGGGTAGAATGTTCAAATCTGTTGGTCTTAGGTGGATTCCTACAGGAAAGTTATTCGACTCTTGCATAAGCAAGGTTGATAGTGAGCCCCCACATAGTTCAAATGTAGATATCCCTAATATTCATGAATGCAAACAAACTCTGGATGTAAGTGCAGGTACATCAATCAATGTTCAGAAGGAACATAGTCTTGATTTAAGTGTAGGTACCTTATGTAATGTCAACAAGTAAAATCTCAGAGTATGGTTGCTGAAAAAGCTAATATCTCAGAAACCATTGTCAAAGTGGATTCACAGATGATGATACAGTAAAATGACATTTGATTACAACAGATCAAGCCTCGAACCTCAATGTCAAATGACGTTTGAACAAAACGGTTCAAGCCTCGCACCACAATGTCAACAGAAGTTCATCAAGCAGCTGAGACAATAACAACGTTAAATGAGCTGGATTTGCTATTCGGTCCTTTGTTCGACGAATATTTCAATGGAGAAAATCAAGTTGTTTTAAAGTCTTCCGTTGTCACTACTACTGATGCATCAAATAAACGTCAACAACAACCTGATTCAACTTCATCCACTTCAACTCTAGCTACAACTGTCACTGCTAATGGAAACTTCGATTTGTAAATATTTTTATTCTCTCTTTATTTTTGATTTATAAAATAAAAAAAAAATACAAAAATATAAAACCAACAAAAAGAAAATAGAAAAATATAAAACCTAGAAAAAAAAAAGAATCTTCTTGACATGTCTCTTGGAATCGATAACATTTACGTACCTAGAAATGTTGATTAACATCGACACGGGCGTGTAAATGAAGTTCCGAGCAGAGAGGTTTCAAATGCTTTCAAAAAACAGATGTCTTTCTAAATTTTTCTCAATGGACTTATGTACTATCAGTGCATAACCTCGGTCTCAATTGTACAGGGAAGGTACGGCCTCCAGTACGCTTACACTAAAATAGAAGAGAAAGTCTTCTATCATGTGTTTTTAAAATCGTTGAACACAATTTTTCAAAAAAGACTTTCAATATCTAATTGACTACAATATAATTTGTGGTATTTTTCCATAAAAAGTGGTATTTGTTAAAATTGTGTGTTCAACACTCCCTTTCCATCGAATAATTTTTCAAAGAATTGTGTCGTAGAATGTCAATTTATGTGAACAATTTCTGAGGGGGAGCTTTTTAAAAAACAAAGCACTTTAATGTTTGGATAACATCACATACATGTCAATTTATGTAGCCAAACACATCTTGTGAAATTAAAATATGGAAACTTTATACTGTCCAATTATTAATATACATTTGGTTCACTAAAGGCATCTCACTCCGTCATCAACATTTTGTGGTGTCAAATCTATTTTTCATTTCAATGTCAATTTTAATAAATATTGGTATCCCACATATACTGTTAAGGGGAAGTCTATCAGAATCTGAATTCATGCAAAATCGTGGTAAACTTTTTCTCCCATGGATTTTCATTCAAATTTTAATCAATAGGTATTTTCAATACTAGTGTTTTATTATTTAAAATAAGGGGAGAAAATGTAATTAATTATATATAGGGAGAATGTGAACTTTAAATACTCTAATGCAACTCTTTCCTTCAGTGCTAAATAATTTCGAATCACAGAGCACATGTGTAGGGGGAGTATTTGAAAAATAACAGCGGAGTCAGAAAATGTTTTTTATGGTTCGATCTTTATACCCAACAACCTATTAATTTCACGACGATTCTGAAGTCATAAGGTGGTTAGGTTAGGTATAAGTCCTACGATCCAACCAGAACCGGAGGGATCTACCCAAGGACACTCCATAGTTAGAAATAGCAGTCCTTAGGTATGATTGGAGAAGAATGTGTATAAGGGAAAAATGCCGACTAAGATTGAGCTAACACTGGAACAATCACAACAAGGTGTTAGTAATGACGTCTTGGTAAGCATTGAAGGGGTTGAAGAATGAAAAAGAAATGTATGGATAAAGGGTGAAAAGAAAGAAGCCCTCCTTACACCTTAGGCAGAAACCGGGTCAATACATAATCTATCAAAATCACAAAGATGATTGTTGATATTGAAGACGACATCATGGACCCAGTGATGCAATGCACAACCCATCCCAGCCATTCGGGTTTCTCTCAACAGAAACTTGTCTCATTTGTCACGGAGATACACAAGTTATCTATTGACATCTCACTCCGAGATTGTTAATATTGAATAGGTGGCAGTCTGCTCCAGCCTCCGATTACTAAAACCAAAAGTGCACAAATCGAGTCTAGAGCCAAGAAGAGATCAAATTATAAATCTCATTAGGACACAATGTCAAAATACACTTGTTGAACACCATAAAGTTCACATGCTGTAACAAAGAGTCCTACGCATTATCCTTGAGATCTTGCCAGAACATCCGAGTGATACTTAAGTATTCACAGTGAAGATGGAAATCCTGCTTGAGCCAACATCAAACAAGCTCTTGGTAGGTGACTTGCAAGATTCTATATGAATCAAGCTTGTGATAACTGGATATCGATTTTGGTCCAGTAAATGAATTGACGACTTAATCAGAAAGATAGTAACTATCTGATTCACTCTCTTACCCGTGTGTCTCTTTGAGACGTTTCGGTAATGATAACTAGCAAGCAGGTGAATACTAAACATCTGTGTAGAAGATCCTACGCTTTGACTGGAAACCCTGTTCAAGGAATTCTTTGAATCACCTAGATTCACAGTTTAAATATTTATACTATAAAATTGGAAACCGGAGGATTAATGCAAACGAAGTCAAGATGAATGACAAAGCCAAATTCATCTTTATAATGTAACTGTCTTATTTCAGGTTTAGACGACGTGTTGCAGCCTCCAATTCCAGCGAAGTCGGATTCATAAACCACAAGCTCATACACAAAGCTTTCAAATCAATCGATCAACATCAAGAAGTTATTCTAATCTTCCCCGCTAATCAAAGCAGCATCAAAGACAAATAAAGAATCATCATTGGGAATATTGTTAGACTATAACACGATATGTCAAACAAGAATGGTAATAAGTATGACCAATGTTGGTCAAGAGCACAATTGATCAAGGAGTCAAATCCAAGATATTCATGTCAAGGAGATGATGCAAGATGACGATCCTCCAAGACACAAAGTCAAAAGATAAAGGCTCAAAAAGAAGATCAAAAATGCATGAAAGAATCAAACCCGTTACAAACAAGACAAGACCAAAACAAAGCAAAAGCATAAAAGTCAAAGTCAATCTTCAACGACATCGTATGTAGGAGGATTTTAGAAGAAAAAGAGACTCAACATGGGGGAGATTGTTAGCCTTAATTTTATATAATCGAAGCAAGAAATTATCGGTCTATTAGTCGTAATTAGTCCCTTGTTAAGTAATAAGGCTAGTCGGGTTAACGGCTTGGATTGAATCTAATATTCTCCCGTACGTTTCGGGCTCAAAGCAAGTTTATCCAGCCCGTCCAAGTAGAAACAGCTCACATCCAACTTATGGCTCAAGGTAAAAATAGAACCTCTCCACACAAGGAGAGGGTAGATGGTTACCATTTCATCATTTTGAGTGTATGTGTAAACTTCCACTCTTTATTTCTCTCTAATAATCTTTCACTTCCTTATCTCTTTTCTACTTTGTATTGCTTATTGGTAAGTCTTAAGTTTGTGTATTAGATTAAATCTTTTGGATAACAGATATCATGTGGTCCAGTAAAGGAAATGATTAACTTAATCAGAAAAGATAGTAACTACGTGATTCACTCTTACCGTGTTGTTCCTCTTTGAACGGTCCGGTAATGGAGAACAGCAAGCATGGTGAATCTAATACATCTTTGTTTAAGAAAAAGATCCTACGCCTTAGACTGGAAACCCTTGTCCAAGGAGATTCTTTGAATCTACCTGATTACAGGTATAGTATTTATACTATAAAACGGGTAACCGGAGGTTAATACAACCGAAGTCAAGATGAATGACAAAGCCATATTCATCTTTTATTGCTAATTGTCTTATTTCAGGTTTAATGACACGGAACTCAAGATGAATGACAAAGCCATATTCATCTTTTATTGCTAACTGTCTTATTTTAGGTTTAAACGACGGTGTTGCAGCCTCATTCAAGCGAAGTCAGATTCATAAACCATATGCTCATACTCAAGCTTTCAAAGTCAATTAAAGAATCGTGTATTGGGAAGATTGTTAGACTTATAATCATATATGTCAAACAAGAATGTAACAAGTATGAGCATGTTGGTCAAGAGCACAAGTTGATCAAGGAAGTCAAATCAAGATGATTCAAGTCAAGGAGATGTTGCAAGATAACAATCTCAAGAATTCAAAGTCAAAAGATAAAGGCTCACAATCAAGATCACAAAGCATGGATGAACAAAACCATTACAAACAAGACAAGACCATAACAAGGCAAGACAAAAACGTCAAACGTCATACCTTCAATGTCATCGGTGGTACAAAGGAGTTTGAAGAAAGAGACCTCAACATTGGGGGAGATTGTTAGCCTTAATTATATTAAGTCAAACAAGAATGTTATCGGTCTTAGAAAGTCAAACTAGGTCTTGTATTGTAATAGGCTAGTCGGGTTCAACGGGCTTGGATTGTAATCTAATATTGTCCGTGTTTCGGGCTCAAAGCCCAAGTTATGCCAAGCCCGGCCCAAGATTACAAGCCCATACGCCACCTAGCAAGGCATGGGTATAAATATCCCTTCACCACACTTGGTGAAGGGTGTTGGTTACATTTTCATTCACTTGTAATCCACCATCTCTCTAATCTAATCTTCCTTTCTTGTTTCTCTCTCTACTTTCTCTCTCTAAGTTTTCTTATTATTTTCTAGTATATTGGTAAAGATTATTGTTGTGTAATGGATTAAATTAGTGGGATATCAGGAGGCAACCCACTATTTAATTTCAAGTATTTTAGGTGTGTCGTGTGTTTTATTCTTTATTCTTTGTTTTATTATGTTTGAATTATATGTGATCATGCTTTGTTTTGTCTTTACCATCGTCTTAATTACAATAAAATGTATTTTGCATCAAATAAATGTAAGGGAGAATATTCGGTTTCTAAGAACCATTTCAAACATATAAAATAAATAGTTTAGTTTAATTCGCATCTTGTGTGTCTTGTGTGTTTGTTTGAGTCATATGATTGTGCTAATCGTTCTAGTGGTTTATGCTGTAAATTTGTCCAGGAAATAATTAATAGGATATTTGTGTAGAATTTTTTGCAAGAAATGAAGAAATTTTTATTTATAGACCCTAGAGACGACGTCGGGAATTTTTACTGACGGCGTCGCCAGCCCAGCTACAGTAAATTTCATATTTTCTTGAACTTTTGAAAAAGTTATTTTGTGTAATTTCCAAAAATTTTAATTTTCCTAATCTTTGCAGTAAACCACAATTACATTAGTACATTCATCCTATCTGTATTGCTTTCGTAGTGTCTAAACATTATAAACGAGGGTTGTATATCATTATCCCGTCTAATTTTACGCGTGGTGTAGCTATTTCTTATCTTTTATTTGCAGGTTATATTTGATAAGGAGAAGCTCGAAAGTTCTTTGGATTTTTGCGTGGATGATTCTTGGATGACGATTTAGTCGGTTTATCTTGTTTCTTCTCCAATATTGAGCAAAACTAGGGGAGTACTAGTTTCTTTTGCTTTTTATATCTTTCCTATTATTTGTTTTTCGGGTACTTGTAGAACATTGAGGACAATGTTCAAAATAAGTATATGGGGAAATAAAGCCTTAGAAACTACTCCTTCAATTACATTTGCTTTGTCCTTAAAAAAATGAGTAATATACTTAAATGTAGCATGACGGTAATTTTGATCTAAATTTAAAAATTTTTATGGCACATACCGACGAAAATTTTGTATTAGTGGCGTCTCATTGGATAGGAGTTATATGACTAGCACAAAAACCCTACCACTTAAAAATTTCACCCCAAAAATGTGAAATTTAGGAATTAAGCATCCATCTTTGGTGCTTAGATAATTTTAACCTTTAGCTTGCTCGAGTTAAGGATTGAGCAATCACATGTGTCTCTTTCATGGATTTGATCAAGCATGTGTGGTTTTGTCGCTTTTTCTGGAGCATTGGTATCGGTTAGAATTATATGAGAGTGTACTGGTAGTATAGTAAAGTATAGAACTTGTTTTAGTGATGCATCCCGAGACTGCTAGTGAGATCGCATTCGTGTGATTAAGATTTGCTAAATGATAAGAGGCATTAGGATAAACCCATGTTTTAAACATGTATTTTGTATTGTTATTATGGTTACCTCGATCATATAACTACCCCCACACCCTTGCTACGCACTCATTTTTAGTGCGAGGTACCCCTAGTACACCCCTCTGAGCCTATCCTTTTTGTAGTTTTCATAATTTTCCGGTGGATTTTGGATTATTAATGAAGAACATTGTTTACACCCCACCAAAATGTTACACCCAAATCGCCTTAGCCTTCTTTGTATGTACTCATTTTTAGTACATTATTGTTATCACATTTGTAAACCCTAGTTAATTGTTTGCTTGAGTACATGGTTGCTAAGTCGAGTCTTTTATTAATGTATACAGTTTTGGGACGATTGGGACTCATGGTTGTATTTATTTATGAAGTGATCCATTCCAAACCACACACACAATCAAGTATGTGTAATTAAGAGGAGAAATCAATTATAGTATAGTAGAATACGTATTCCAAAAGTTTAAAGAGAATTGCTTTAATTTCTAAAACTCCCAGGTCATTTGTCCTTGGCGAAGTGTGAATAGAAAGTCAGTCTAGTTTGTGATCGCGTGATTGAATAATTCAAGGTTTTGATTTGGTTTACTATTTATACATCTAAAAACACATAAAACATGCAAAGGAAAGTAAACTATAAACCATTTAAGAATTTAAACAAAAAAAACGTTAACAGGAATTAAAGAAAACGCAACAGTAGGCAATATCTTCAAAAATTAAGCCCTCCGAATGTAAATTTAATTCCTAAACCTTCTAATTATTAAAAGAAAATTTTCAAAAAAAGAAATTTCTTTTTTTGATTTTTATTTATTTTTTATAATTTTTTTAAGTTTTCAAACTAAATAAATGTACGAAAAATACTAAACTTTAAGCTAAAAGTCCTAGAAAAATTCTAAAAACTGTTTATGATGAGAAGAATGCAGGAAAAATAATAGCTTAAAAAAACTTAAACGAATAAGCACTGAAAAATTGTATAAGCACTCGAAGTGCTTATTATACAAATGAGCCTAAAAGTGTGTAAGTTAAATTTGTGTGCACCCTTGGACGTAAAAGTCCCAAGGGCGCAGATGGTAGAGAGGTTGCGTGTTAAGAAAGGGTTGAGGTTGGATAGAGGTCTTGGGTTTGAGCCTTGCTCACCCAAGACTTCCCTAATTCCCCTTTTTTATATTTTGCAAAACTTTTTGAACAAACTTATTAAACAGCTTAATCTCAACAACTTTTATGAAGACAACTTTTTTCAAAATCACAAATAAGCTAGAAAACACCTTATCAAATAGACATATTTGACTTAATATTTTTTAAAGCTTTTATATTAAACTTAAGAAGCTAGAATAAGCTCAAGTCTTAGTCAACTAAACTACAAACAACTTAAAACAAGCCTAATAAGCAAGACTGAGCAAGAATTAGGCATAAACAATAAGCCATAAGCTTAAAGAAACAAATAAGCACTTTGGGGTAAAACAGCTAAGTAAACAGTCCAAAAAGGCACTTGTGAGCTTAATTTTAAGCAAGAAGATGGAACCTTATGGCTTAATGACTAAGACCACTTTGAAGATTATGCTAAAGACTACTTAAATCAACAATCAAAAATTATTTTGAAAATCAAATAAGCAAAGAAAATGCTAATTGAAAAGATGCTTATGCAGTTTGAGTATTTTTTGGTTTTTTTTAACTTTTTATCAAAACTCTAAAGGACTAAATTGCAGGCTTAAAACAGATAAGAAAATAAGCTATTTAATCTAAAATAAGTCCTAACAGATCTAAATTAACCTATAAGCTATGTGTGCACTCAATTTCAAAACCTAACTCCTACTTAAGCTACCTTAAATTTAAGATTGAAAATGACAATAAGGCCTTTTTGCTTGCTGATGCAGTTGACAATTTTTTAGCCCAAAACACAAAACCAAATGATGTAGTCTTAAGGACTTGATTTCAACATCTTTTAAACACTAAATCATGAACAAATTGATGAACAAAAACAGCTAGAACAGATTTAAGCTAAAAGAACCTAAGAAACTGAGCTTAAGACCACAGATTCAAACAACTTACACACAAACTTGATTTAACCTACAAAGACCTTAAATCCTAACCTTATAAACTTCAATATGAGATTTAAATTCAATTCAAAGAACCAAATTGCTCTTGACATCACTAACTCAAGTTAGTGCTGTCTTGTGCCAAACACCCCTTTTAAATTACTTAAATTCATATTTAGCTTATAAGACTGAGAATTAAGGATTAAACTTCTAATACCAGATGTTTATTAGCTTATTAAAGACCTAATGAACAATTTTGACAATAAAATAAGCAGAAACAATAAGCCTATAACTAATACTAATATTTTTTTATTTTTCAACTGTTTTATATCAAATACTTGTAAACTAAGATTTAAACTACAATAGAACTAAATAAGCATCAAACAACAATAATAAGCAGTATTGAGCTAATCTAAACAATAATAAGCAAACAATAAGCCATAATGCAAAATTAAGCTATAAAATTAAAATTAGGAACTTACAAAAGCCTTTGCACAAACAAGGCTTAATAATTTGCTCCAAGAGTTGATCTAAAAAGCTCCAGCTTATCTAGGATAAGCTGGTGGGGTCATGGAAGCCCATCCAAGTCTGGATTCCCTTCCAAATAAGCTGAGGTATATTTTGGGAGTGGATTTGATGTTTGATAAGCTCAGTTAAGATTTGAGAGCTTAACTGAGTATTTAACTGGCTTATTAGTAATTATGACAGCTTATTGAACTTAAAAGAGTATAAGAGAGCTTATTTAGATCATAGTGCTTATAAGGTAAAAACATGAATTGAATTTTAACAATTAATAAAACTGAACTTTTATTGATTATAGAAATTGAGTACAAGCTTTTGAAAAGGAGAGTTACATTAATTGAAAAACAATAAGCTAAAACTACAACAATAAGCTAAAATCGACTAATTAAGCTATTCTACAGTACATCCTATACTAGATGATCCAACTGTGTGTGAAAGGCTCCTTTTCTAGGTGTATAGAGAACCTTCTAGCCTCTTGGATGCTCCCCCATCTTCTAATCATAGCCCTCCATCTTGATTGCTCTCCAAGTCGTCCAATCTTAGCCGTTGGATGAGTGACACGCATGATTAGCCAATGATTGGCCTTGGGATTGCCAGCGTGGCTCCCAAAGGCATCATTGCGTGCGTCATTATGTTTCTAGAAGGGTTAATGGTAATTAGAGGTGCATGGTAAAATTGGGACGGAGGGTGAACAGTGAAAACCAATTTTCCCGCCCATTTTTTTTCTTTTCTATTTCGTTGATTGACCGAGCTGTTGACCTAGGTTGGGATATTTGGTTTTGGGTTATTATTTTGGGCCGGGTTAAAAAGTTATATATTTAATGGGATTTAACGGGGATTAAGGGTGTTTAAACGTTAAGGACTTATGGTGAAATTGTTTTGGACTAACGGTGTTATTCCCCAAGGACTAACTGTGTAAATATCCAGGGACTAACAGTGCAATTGTTTTAGGGTTTCTTTTAGGCTAAAGAATTAACAGGATTGGATTTAAGATAAATTCGCCTTCAGCTTTGATTTCTTGTACTCTTTCCATCTCGTGTTCGTTTTTGTCCCATTTTGGCCTTCTTCATGTGATATTTGAAATATCCGCACCTACACATCACAAAAGACAAAATACATAATACACAAGCATAATTTGCATTCCTTTTTTTTTATCTTTTTAGGGTCATTTTTGGTACAAAATGAATATGTGATTTCTCACATATCAGAGAGCTATCCCATCATC
>BQNB010211188.1:0-10217 GCA_026074375.1 Tanacetum coccineum
AAGGAGTGCTCGAGTACAAAATTTTCAAGAATTTCTTAGTAAATTCAAAATCTTTCAAATTATTGTACTTAGCACTGTCTTATATACCCTCATAATTTGATGGGGAGCATTAAGATGTTCTTAATAGATATTCCATAACATTTTATCCCCGGACGTTTAATCAATTGATATCCAAAATATCAAGGGATTAACATTTTGGATAAGGGGAGAAAATGTGATTAAACTGAATCTAACTTGTACTAAAATGTGATCATATAAAATGGACTCAATGCACTCTACACTTAGCATGTACTACGATTACGATGCACATGTTAAGGGGGAGCTTTTAAGTGACGATGAAAAACTTTCAAAGTGTAAATCTTTCGATATTTATATCAAACACTTTGATTGAACTTTTCAATGATTTTGGTTTTGATTGTGATGGAATACCCAAAAGACCGACCATGTACTTAAATTTATGGAGTTATAAGGCGGTTAGGCATAGGTGTTCAAATCCCATGATCCAGCCAGAACCGGAGGGATCTACCCAGGGATATCCACTAGTTAGTGTAGAAGTCCTTAGGTATGATACAAAAGGAGTAAAAGTGAGAATATGGGAATAGTGCCGACTGAGATGGAGCTAATACTGGAACAAACCCAACAAGGTATTAGTCATGAAGTCTCGGTAAGCGCTGAAGGGGTTGAAGAATTAAAAAGAAAAGTTAAGATAAAGGGTGAAAAGAAAGAAGCCCTCCTTACACTTAAGGCAGAAACCGGGTCAATACATCTACTGTCAGAAACACTAAGCTGTTGTCTGGTATTGAAGACAGTCGTCATGGACCCAGTGACGCAATGCACAACCCTCCCTAGCTACTCAAGGTCTTTCAATAGACTCTTGTTTCATTTCTCACGGAGATTACACGCATTTCTATCAACTTTCTCACTCCGAGTTAGTTGGTATTGAAAAGGTGGCAGTCTGCTCCAGCCTCCGATCACTAAATCAAAAGTGCACTATTGAGTCTAGAGCCAAAAGAGATCATCCATAAATCTCATTAGGACACTTGTCAAAATTATGCTTGCTATCTCACACAATGTGAATAACGAGAAAATATAAAGAGTCCTACGCATTATCCTTGTGATTTTGCCAGAACATCTGAGTGATACTTAAGTATTCACAATGAAGATGGAAATCCTGCTTGAGCCAACATCAAACAAGCTCATGGTAGGTGACTTGTGCGATTCTATACGAATCAAACTTGTGACAACTGGAAAGAAACGATGGTGCGATTCTATAAGAATCAAACTTGTTCCAGGATATGAATTGACGATTGATGATGAATTTTTGAAATGATTAACACTCTCGATGTGTCACAAAACCACTTTAGCAAGTGACACGTTGATTGATTTTCAAATCGATTTTTCTATTTCAATCGGTGAGATAGTAACTCACTGGTTCACTCTTATCGTGTTGTCTGCTTTGAGACGTTCCGATAATGAGAACATGCTGAGTTTGATGAATCTAATGCAAATGTGTTAGAAAGATTCTATACTTCAGCTGGAAATCCTGTCAAGGAGATTCTTCTTAAATTGAATCTACCTGATCACAGGTCGATCCTCACGGATTCGAAGGTTACTCCAACCAAACACGGGCGAATGACAAAGCCATATTCGTCCCCCCCGAACGCTCAAAGCAATAATTCGTCCCCCTATTTATTGCTGACATTTTATTGCAGGAAGGATACTTAATGATGGAGGTGGAAGGTACCTGATTCTAGTGACTCACAAGGATCATAGCCACTGCTCATCCTGACCAATCAAAATAATGATTTTATGCTCTCTCGCGCTAGTACATGTTTTAAGACTTTCGGTACTCTAATACCGTACGTCTTTCTTGAAGTGACGAAGTATTAAAGTCAAAGAATTTCAAAGAAGTTTTCATCACTCTGATACCGAACGCGCACGCGCGCTTGAAGTGACAAAGTGTTATAGTTAAAGAACCTCAAGAAAGATGCATTATTAAAGCTTTTCAAGATAATGTATCAAGAAAGGTATGGGCATGTCGGTCTAGAAGTCACAAGTTCACAAGATGGCGAAATGAGATTATGCTTGGTTGATGATCTCAAGGTGTCCAAGATCACATATTCACATACAAGTCAAGATAAAGGAACAAGCTCAAGCCTAAAGTCCAGATCACACCCTCCCCACCCCTACATCCACAAGAAAATGAAAAGTAAAAAGAAGTCTGCGAGCACAAGAACAAAGACCTTCATAGTATGCTTGGTTTAAGTTTTTGTAACATGAAGTGACCTCCCTTAGGGGGATATTGTTAGGAATACGAAATTCCCAGTAAAGTCTCGGTCACTTCATAGATATCGGTAGATAGCTCGTATAACAATATTGGAAACTAGATAGGCTAGTTAGGAAAAGCCTATGGATAAACCCATAACCAACCTAGATAGTAGTATAAATACCCTGTCCACACATGGAGATGGTGTTGGTTCTCTTTGTAATTCACACATAGTCCAATCAACCTTCTTATTTTCCTTTTTACTTTCTCTCTCTAGTTCATATTTTGTGTGAAATGAGTTTTCTTCATGAACCAGCTAAGAAAAAGACTTCTAGTAAGAGAAGAGTCAAGAAGAAAGTCACACTGTCTGCCGATGACAACATTATTTCTGATGATCCTGATGCTGCTTTGGAGTTAGCTAAGTCTATTAGCCAAACTGAAGCTGAAGAAGCAGAAGTAGCAAGGAAAGTCCATGCTACACATGCTAGGATTGTGACTAAATATGTCCCTGAATCTGCTAAGAAGAAGTCTGGTGGCAGAAGTTCTAAGAGTGTCGTCATTCAAGACACTTCGATTACTCCAAAGTCAAAACCCGCCACTTCAAAGACTAAGCTTAAAGGTTCTCCATCTCTTACTCCTGCTGAACAAGAGGCTGCAGACATTATGTAAGCTCTTAAGGAAAGTAAGAAGACAAGTAGAAGACAAGCAGAACACAACCAGGTACTGGAGGATCAAATTAAGGAACTAGTAGTAAACCAGGGGTTCTTGATGAGTCCACAGTCGTATCTGCTACCTCAAGTGAAGGACCTTATATTAAACCAAGGGTTCCCAATGAGGAAAAGGACATAACTAAGGAGAAGGTTATTCTTGAATAGGGAGATGAACAAGACAGTAAACATTCTGATGATGATAGTGATGATGTTGAGAAGGATGGTAAAGATGGTAATGCTGGTGATGAAGACGATGATCATATCAGTGATACACAAGATGCGGATGATGAAGATGTTGAAACTGAATTCGATGAAGAAGATATCTATAAATACAAGATTCATGTACGCAAGGATGAGGATGAAGAGATGATTAATGCTAAAGTAGATGATTCTGATAAAGGTGATGAAGAGATTACTGATGCAGCAAAGGTAGATGCTGAGAAGACTTCAGAAGCAAAGGATGATGCCAAAAAGACCGAACTCCCTCCATCAAGTTCAAGCTTATCTATATCTTCAGGTTTTGGTGATCAATTCCTTAAACTTTCTTTTGATTCTTCTTTGGTTAGTACTGTTAAGGATACAACATATTCGGAGATCAACTCATTATGGAAAGTTAAGATCCAGTCTAAAGTTCCACATACCCAGTCTCCTTCCGTGCTTAGTGTACATGTATTTGTGATTTCTGAACCCACGGTTCCCACGCTAGTACAGGAATCTCCTTCAACAACTACTGCAACAACTCTACCTCCTGCATTTTTCTCCACCGCACCATCTGTACCTCAACAAACAACAACACCAATTCCTACACCAACAATCACAACCGATGCTCCAACCGTCACCACTGCTGTTCCTGAATCCAATGCACTCATTTCTGTTGAATTAAGAGTTGTAAAATTGGAAAAATATGTGTCTGAGCTGAAAACTGTTGATCACTCTACTGAAGCTCTTGCTATTCTCAAGTCTCAAGTTCCATCTGTTGTTGATAACTATATTGGATCCAAAGTTAGGGATGTCTTTTAAAAGGAACTAAAGAAACACACAGCAGATCTTATTCAGAAATATTCTCTGTAGCAGTTCTCTGAATCGTCCAAGAAACAGACACCAACAGTTGATCTAGAACAAGGATCTGAGAAGAGTGCTTCAGAGATTCTACAAATCAAGAGGGAACAAGCTGAGAAGCAATAGACGCCAAAGTTTACTATCAAGTCTACTGACAAGGCAGCTCTCGAAGAGTATGATCTGAAAAGCGCTATCTACCAATCCATGCATGCAAACAAGTCTTTTAACAGAAATCATGCCAATCATCGATTGTACCATGCACTCATGGAAGCGTTGATTGAAGATGAAAACGTATTGGATAAGGAAGTTGCTGATACTATTCAAGACCATAAGAGAAAGCATGATGATAATGATGAAGACGATGATGATGAAGACCCTCCAGTTGGACCAAACCAGGGTAAGAAGACCAAGAGGAGAAGAACTAAAGAGTCTGAGTCCTTTAAGAAGCCAACCTCCACCAAGGAAACCTAAAAAGGTAAAACTTCATCTAAAGGATCTAAAACTGGTAAGTTTGCTTCTGCAAAGGAGCCAGTTGAAGAACCTATTGTTATGGATGATGTTGGTGATGATGTAGCTGCTCGTGATGATAATCAAACACAAGACACCTCAGAACCCAAAACAAGAAAGACTCTGAATCCAGATTGGTTCAAGCAACCTCCAAGGCCTCCTACTCCTGATCCTAAATGGAACAAGCGTCAGGTTGTACTTGATCAACCCGAACAGCCTTGGTTTAATCAAATGGTCTCTGCCACAAAGGATCCTCTCACATTCAACGATCTCATGAACACTCCTATTGACTTCTCCAAGTACGTGTTGAATGGACTCAAAATAGAAAATCTCACTCAAGATATCTTGTTAGGAACTGCCTTCAATCTGTTAAAAGGCACTTGCTCTAGCAGTATCGAGCTTGAGTACAACTTCCAAGAGTGCTTCATTGCGTTAACAGACAAACTTAATTGGAATAATCCAGAAGGAGACCGTTACCCGTTTGATCTATCCAAGCCTCTTCCTCTATAAGGTCCCCTAGGTCATCGAACCGTTGTTGCTGACTATTTCTTCAACAATGATCTCGAGTATCTGAAGATGTCTGATCCAAAGGTTACATACACTTCATCTATTACAAGACAAAGGCGGCTCGGTATGAGATCAAAGTAATTGAAGACATGTTCCCTACACTTTGGAGTACCATTAAACATGTGTATGACAAAGATGCTGAAAAGGGAATCAAGCACTGGGGTGAAAGGCATAAACTGTGGTACGGATCTAAGTTAAGCAAATTTTCCAAGCAAAACGTTTACTCTACCAAGGAGATTCTTGGTGTGAATAGTGTTAGTGTCAAGAAATTGCACAGATATGGTCACTTAGAAGAGATTGTGGTGAAAAGATCTGATCAACAGCTTTATAAGTTTAAAGAAGGTGACTTCGTTGATCAACACCTGAACGAAATTGAAGATATGCTTCTTCTTGCTGTTCAATGCAAGCTATTCAACCTCGACGGGAGTGTTATTGTTGACTTTATTGTGGCTCTTCGTATGTTCACAAGAAGCCTAATCCTCAAGAGACGTGTCGAAGATTTACAGCTTGGAGTAGAGAGTTACCATAAGAAACTTAACATCACCAAACCTCAAAAGACCTTTCTAGAAATTAAATTCAAATAACCTTACACTCCATCATACGATCCACCAGGAATTGTCTATAAAGACCTGGACAAACAGAAAAGAGTTTGTGAGCTGATGAGCTGTACAAGTTCTCGGATGGCACACTCAAGTCTGTTCGCGATGAATTTATCACAGGGTACTCGACTTTTGTTTGGATTACAACCCGGAGATGCCAAAGAGAAAGTGGACGGTTGTTGACTGAAAGAGATCGGGTCTTATGATTGAGTTGACCGATAAGCAGCTGCGCGAATGGGAAATCATCAGAAATCTAGAGCGATATGATGGTGCACGGGAACTCGAGATGGACTACAAACTTATGACGCATACCGTTTAAATGTCAGGTCCAATATCAAAATCTTATATGGTGAATATTGTGAATATGTAGTATAGACTTATAATAATAGACAATATAAATAGTGTTTGAGTACGAATTTTCTATAATTTTTAAATAAATTCAAAAAAAATCAAATTAACGTACTCAACACTATATATATAATACCTTCATAAATTGAGGGGGAGCATTGAAAATGTTCTTAATACGGCTTGTTAATAATTGGATATTTTTTCCCTGAAAGCAGTTATATTTGAATCAATTGATATCCAAAATATCAATAGATTTAATATTTTTGATAAAAAGGAGAAAATGTGATTAAAATATATGGCTAAAGATGTTATTTTAAGGATTCAAGTGCAAGTTTCACCCTTCATGTGCTAAATATTTTCGAATATCGATGCACATGTTGAGGGGGAGCAATTTTAAATGGTTTTAAGGCTGAGAATAATACCAAAAAACCGACCATGTTTGTAATTACTTGGAGTTATAAGGTGGTTAGGATTAGGTATTCGTTCCCACGATCCAACCAGAACCGGAGGGATCTACCTAGGGACATTCCACTACTTAGTGTAGAAGTCCATAGGTATGATGTAAAAAGGAGTAAAAGTGAGAATAAGGGAATAGTGCCGACTGAGATGGAGCTAGTATTGGAACAAACCCAACAAGGTACTAGTTATGAAGTCTCGGTAAGCACAGAAGAGGGTTGAAGAATTAAAAAGAAAAGTTAAGATAAAGGGTGAAAAGAAAGAAGCCCTCCTTACACTTAGGCAGAAAGTTGTTCAATACATAAACTATCAGAAACACTAAGCTGTTGTCTGGTATTGAAGACAGACGTCATGGACCCAGTGAAGCAATGCACAACCCTTCCCAGCCACTCAAGGTCTCTCAAAAGACTCTTGCTTCATTTCTCGCGGAGATTAAACATATTTCTATCGACTTTCTCACTCAGAGTTAGTTAGTATTGAAAAGGTGGCAGTCTGCTCCAGCCTCCGATTACTTAAAACCAAAGTGCACTATCGAGTCTAGAGCCATAAAAGAGATCATCCATAAATCTCATTAGAACACTTATTCAAAATATGCTTGCTAATTCACACAATGTGAAAACAAGAAATATATCAAGAGTCATACGCATTATCCTTGTGATTTTGCCAGAACATCAGAGTGATACCTAAAAAGTATTCACAATGACGATGTAAATCCTATTAGAGCCAACATTAAACAAGCTCTGCGGTAGGTGACTTGTGAGATCCTACACGGATCGAACTTGTGATACTGGATATGGATTTGGTCCAGCTTATGAATTGACGGATGAATTTTGAAAAAGTTAAAACTGTTGGTGTGTTATAAAAACCGTTTGCATCTTAATACATCGACTGATTTTCTAAATCAATTTTCAATCTTATGTCCATGGGAAGCCTCACAAAAAGTTGAACACGAATTGACGGCTTAATCGGGAAGATAGTAACTTACCGGTTCACTCTTACCGTGTTGTCTGCTTTGAGACGTTTCGGTAATGAGAACGGCTAGTGCAGCTGTGAAACCCTGTCAAAGAGATTCTTCAGAATTCTACCTGATCACAAGCAGTATTTATACTGATTAACGGGGAACCGTGGTTGTTACAACCGTATTCGACGAAGTGACAAAGCCACTTTCGTCCATACGTGTTGTTTATCACTAACCCATTCATGCAGATTTCCTGACGGTGGCTGCAGTTACCCGATGACAAGTCAAAGCCAATGCCACATGCTCATACTCGACCGACATAAGTAATAACATCATGAAATCTCAAGTACATGTTTCAAGACTTCCGCTACTCTGATACCGTACATATTTCTTGAAGTGATGAAGTATTAAAGTGATACCGCACGTCCTCCATAAAGTGACGAAGTGTTAAAGTTAAATAATATCAAGAAAGATGGTTACACACGCTTTTAACATCAAGAACAGTATGAGCATGTCGGTCCAGAAGTTATAAGATCACAAGGACGCAAAGATTACAAGATGGCAAAAAGAGATTATGCTTGGTTGATGATCTCAAGATGCTCAAGATCACATACAAGTCAAGAAAAAGATACAAGCTAAAGCCTAAAAGTCTAAACATTGCTACATTAAGATTCACAAGATAAAGATCAAGATAACAAGACTACGAGCTAAAGATTGAAGACATTCATAGAATGTAGAGCTTAAGTTTTTGTAAATTGGAGTGACCTCTCTTATGGGGAGATTGTTAGGAATCAAGAAAAGACTTGGTCACTTCCAAAAGTGTAATAGTATAGCTTGTAGCGTAATATTTGGAAACTTACCAAGCTAACCGGGTCAACATAAGTCATCCTTATGTTGACCGGCCATAGTGAGGTATAAATACCCCTCTCCATGCCTTAGAGAGGGTTGGTTGTTCATTTGGTTATTCACATCATAATACATTTTCCTTTTCTTTCTCTCTCTAACTGATACAACCCACTTTCTCTCTCTCTAAACTTTCTATCTTGTCTAGTGTTAAGTGATTTGATACATCTACATTTTGTCAACCAAGGAGAATAGATAGGAGTAAGTCTCAATCTTCTTACCAGGAAAAAAGACTATGTTTGTTTTTTTAAGAAAAATAAACTTTCGTTTACGAATTATGTTGCAATAACACAATTAATCAGAACATAGAAAGTTCAATTTAGTATTTTCGATAATTAAATTCTTAAAAGAATTAACTACCCAATTAATCACTAATAAGACTAAGATCCAACTTGACCTCCCACTTATTACAAAAGGTCTGACCAACGTGTCAACAAGTAGGGCAAGAGGTAAGCGACGTGCGTTAATTACATTGTAAATGCAACTCTTAGTTTTATGACACGTGACTTTAGTAACTCATATAGTAATGTCATGTACATGTTTTGTCTCATCTTATGCCTCGGGTCCAAGGTCTGACCAGGTAACTCGATTTAAGTCCACCAAAAAAATGTGCAAAAATTGATATAGATCTGACCTATGAAAAAATTTGCCATGGGTTGGAAAGGCCCTGAGGTCTGACCAGATAGGTCAATCCAAGTGCACGTGTTCTTAGTTTGGTTGGCATAGACTTAATATTTCACATAGGGGTATACACATAAGTTTATAAAAACATGTGTCAAAAACGTGTACAAAGAAGCATGCAAAACATCTTTGTATCACTAGTTAAGAAAAACATTTTGTTAACTTTAGTTTTTAGATGTGCTAATATGGCGGGAAAACATTAAAAATTGACCAAACCCTATATTGTACTCTTACATGTATCCGAAGACACAAGTTCTTTCAATAATTGCCTCATATGCCGAAGCATGTAGTGGCACGGGAAAAGATTAAAGGTCAATTAATCCCTAGATCTCCACTAAAACCATGATCACTAAAGCCATAGTCAGTAGTGATTCATCATTGATAAGAGCATAAAAAACATTATAGTTTTAATTGGATTATAAGATGATTTATATTTTCAAGTCTCGTCGTGGGAAACCTTATAGGCTATGATTATCGGATGTAAGCCGAACCCAAGTTGACACATAAGACTTCAAAAATCAAATCAAATTATAATAAAACAAGTTTTATAGATTTAACGTCCGTATTAATTTGTCCAAAAGCCGGTTTTACAAATAACACATAGCAGGTCACAAGGAGTTTATAATTATGTGTGTAATTTAACAGACAATTTAAATCAATATTTGAGTAAGTTCGTCGTGGGAAGTCACGTTTCTAAGCGCAACATTATAGATAACCACACCCGTTTAGCTAACACAAGTTTCACTTTAAGTATTAGTCCGTTTAGAGTTTCAAAAAGTCTTTTGCATATATTAACCAGTCTCATGGAATATCACATATAAGCAAATAAACAAACAGAAAGAGGGGATGAGGTGAAGACAGACTCTATATAGAAAGCAGTAAATCACATATTTCTCGAGTTCTCATAAGAGTCTTCCTCAAATGGAGAACCAAAAGACTCTCACTGGTTTTCTGCTAAAGTACCTAGATCGCCACATCCAACATATTACATGATTGCATGAGTCTAAAGGCCGAAAAAAGAAAAAAATAGAAAACTGAAAACTTAATTAACTTTTAATTATAAATCTATTCCTTTTCAATATATATTAGCTAGTAATAATACCAAGATTCTAGGTTTTTATTTATTTTTTATGGCAAGAATTGCATATTATTGCCATAATTTT
>BQNB010211190.1:0-10216 GCA_026074375.1 Tanacetum coccineum
ATAAATGTTGTCAGGAAGTCCACTGATGTACTTGTCAACCTTCTCGGTTTCGTTGGCAACAAACTTGGTACATATCAAGGTTAGCCTTCACCTTTAGGTTCCACAACTCAATTTCTAATTTCTTAATTTCACCCTGCGGGCAATACTTGTCCGTCATCTTTTTCTTGAGTACTTCCCAAGTCATTGCATATGCCTCAGGACCTAAGGTTCTTATCTGACCATTCCACCAAGTCTAAGCAACACCTAACAGAGTGCAGGTGGCAAACTTTACTTGATTCTCAATAACACAACCACTGATATTGAAAACTGACTCTATCTTCTCAATCAACCGAGTCAAACCGACCACGCCTTCAGTCCCTTTGAAGTTCAAAGGTTGACACTTTATGAAGTCAGCGTAAAAACAAGGGCTCGCAGTTTGCACGTTCCTTTAGTTATCC
The DNA here is from genome assembly GCA_026074375.1 of Tanacetum coccineum. Classification (NCBI taxonomy): domain Eukaryota; kingdom Viridiplantae; phylum Streptophyta; class Magnoliopsida; order Asterales; family Asteraceae; genus Tanacetum; species Tanacetum coccineum. The sequence goes on from BQNB010211190.1 coordinate 438, forward strand.
TCGTGTGAACTGTGGCTTCCATCTCCATTGGTAGAGTTTTGCAAAAGAGCTTGGTCAATCATTGCTTGGATGGATTCTGGAGTCATGTTGTTTGGGTTGGTGTTGTTAACAGGGGTATTCAGTCCTTTTCTGGTCATAGGTGCCATGATTTGTCTAGATCACAAAAGACAAAACATAAGGTTATATGACAGAATATAATAATGTGTAGATGAGATATCAACACAAGAGAGGTATATAGTATGACATAACACATCTATTTCATTCATAACTTTGAAAATTTTACATGAAATAGTTGTCGGATTACACAAAATACAATACAAAAGATCTAAGGCTATGCTAGCGGGGAAAACCCCTAATACTTAACATGCCTATACAATGACCTAGCAAGATAAAATAACATGCATCACTATATGTGACTGTCAGCATCCCCAAAAGCATCCTGGTGATCTGGAATCCTAGCCTCTGGTCCTGGCTGTCTGGCTCTCCTCTGCTGCTCTCGCAGTGCTAACAACTCAGCCTGCATGTCTCTCATCTCTTGCCTCATGTATGTAATGACTCGGAGAGTCTCTACCATCTATGCCTAACGTCTACGGTTAGTCTCTCAAAGCGCTGCTAACTCGGCATGCTGCATCTGAAAGCGAGTCTCATGTACCTGATGCTGTGTCTGAATGAGAGTACCCTGCAGCTGTAGCTGTGTCTGGTGTGTCTGGAGATGGGTCTCGTGTGTATACACATGATCACGATGGGTCTGAAGCTCCTGATGAGTCACCTGACTCAATCCTATCGAGTGAGCCCAAGCCTCTCGGGAAGCATAGGCCTCCTCCTCCACCATTTATACTGTCTCCTGGAGAGTCATCCTATCCCTATAAGTAAATCGACCCGCTGCGAGTCCATATTGGAAGTAACCAGGGAAATGTGACACGATTAAACATCATTGCGTGCACTAAAACGTAGAAGTACATGCAAAAAGGATTTCTTATCTTTTTGGCACATGTCACTGCAAAGGAGGTTGAAGACAACTCGGAGAAGAAGCGACTTGAGGACGTGCCAATAGTTCAAGACTTTCCTGAAGTATTTCCTGAGGACTTGCTGGGTCTTCCTCCGACTCGACAAGTGGAGTTTCAAATTGATTTGGTACCTGGTGCTGCACCTGTAGCACCGACACCTTATCGATTGGGGCCTTCCAAAATGAAAGAGTTATTGGAGCAACTGAAAGAGCTGTCCGACAAAGGCTTTATAAGACCCAGTTCCTCACCTTGGGGAGCTTCAGTCTTGTTTGTCAAGAAGAAGGATGGATCATTATGTATGTGCATTGACTATCGGGAATTAAACAAACTAACAGTGAAGAACCATTATACACTCCCTAGAATTGATGATTTATTTGATCAGCTTCAAGGGTCGAGTGTCTACTCGAAGATCGACCTAAGGTCAGGTTATCACCAACTGAGGGTTCGAGAAGAAGACATTCCGAAGACTGCCTTCAGAACTCGTTACGGCCATTACGAATTTCAAGTTATGCCGTTTGGTTTGACAAACGCACCTGCCGTATTCATGGACCTTATGAATCGGGTGTGCAAACCATATCTGGATAAATTTGTGATTGTCTTTATTGATGATATTCTTATATATTTGAAGAGCAAGCAAGAACACGAAGAGCACCTTAAGCTAATCTTAGAGTTGCTTAAGAAAGAGGAGTTGTATGCCAAATTTTCCAAGTGTGAATTTTAGATTCCCAAAGTACAGTTCCTCGGTCATGTGATCGATAGTGAAGGAATTCATGTGGATCCAGCCAAGATTGAATCCATTAAAGATTGGACATCTCCTAAGTCACCAACGGAGATTCGTCAATTTTTAGGTCTTGCTGGATACTATCGAAGATTTATTGAAGGGTTTTCAAAGATCGCCAAACCTATGACCAAGCTCACCCAGAAGAAGGTCAAGTTTGTTTGGGGTGATAAACAAGAAGCAGCTTTTCAACTGTTAAAGCAGAAGTTGTGCAGTGCACCAATCCTGGCCTTACCTGAAGGAAACGAAAATTTTATCGCATACTGCGATGCTTTAAAGAAGGGTTTGGGCGCTATGTTAATGCAAAGAGAAAAGGTGATTGCTTATGCATCACGCCAACTGAAGATTCATGCGAAGAATTATATGACTCATGATTTGGAACTTGGAGCAGTAGTGTTCGATCTCAAGATTTGGAGGCACTACCTGTATGGAACCAAGTGCACGGTGTTTACTGATCATACGAATCTACAACACATTATTAATCAGAAAGAGTTGAACACGAGGCAACGACGTTGGTTGGAGTTGCTCAGTGATTACGATTATGAGATTCGATATCACCCAGGAAAGTAAACGTGGTTGCTGATGCTTTGAGCAGGAAAGAACGAGAACCACCATTAAGAGTTCGAGCCTTAGTCATGACTATTAGTTTGGATCTTCCCAAACAAATCTTGAATGCTCAGACTGAAGCACGAAAACCATAGAACATCAAGAACGAAGATATTGGAGGCATGTTGGTTGAAAACGCTAAAAATCCAGAGGCAATTATGACGGAAAAGTTGGAACCCCGTGCGGATGGAACCCTATGCCTCAATGACAAGAGTTGGCTACCTTGTTTTGGCGATTTGTGGATGGTGATCATGCACGAGTCCCACAAATCAAAGTACTCTATACATCCAGGTTCCGACAAGATGTACCAAGATATGAAGAAGCTATATTGGTAGCCCAATATGAAAGCCGACATCGCCACCTATGTTAGCAAGTGTTTGACCTGTGCTAAGGTCAAGGCTGAACATCAAAGACCATCAGGATTGTTGGCACAACCCAAGATACCTGAATGGAAGTGGGAAAACATCACCATGGATTTTGTTACTAAGCTTCCTAAGTCGTCGCAAGCCTACGACACCATTTGGGTGATTGTTGACCGACTCACTAAGTCTGCGATCTTCACACCGATGAGAGAGACTGATCCTATGGATAAACTTACAAGAATGTACCTAAAGGAGGTGGTCACGAGGCATGGAATACCTCTCTCGATTATTTGTGATCGTGACCCTAGGTTTGCATCAAATTTCTGGAGGTCACTTCAGAATGCTTTAGGTACTAGTCTGGATATGAGTACTGCGTACCATCCACAAACAGACGGACAAAGCGAGAGGACTATTCAAACTATCGAGGATATGTTGCGGGCCTGTGCAATCGACTTCAGAAAGGGTTGGGTTAACCATTTGCCATTAGTCGAGTTCTCATATAACAATAGCTATCACGCTAGCATCAAGGCCGTACCATTCGAAGCACTTTATGGTCGGATGTGTCGTTCTCCTGTATGTTGGACCGAAGTTGGAGAAGCTCAAATCCTCGGTCCAGAATTAATACAAGAGACGACCGAGAAAATCGTCCAAATCAAGGAAAGGATGCAATCCGATCGTGATCGACAGAAGAGTTACGTCGATCTGAAGCGTAAACCAATGGAATTCCAAGTAGGAGATAAAGTTATGCTTAAAGTTTCGCCTTGGAAAGGGGTCGTACGTTTTGGAAAACGGGGGAAGTTAAACCCCAGGTATGTAGGACATTTCAAGGTGTTAGAAAAGGTTGGAGAGGTTGCTTACAAGCTCAGGCTTCCTGAAGAGCTGGGAAGAGTTCATAATACATTCCATGTGTCCAACCTGAAAAAGTGTCATGCCGACGAACCATTAGCCGTTCCGTTGGATGGACTTCATCTGGTACTTCATTTTGATGACAAGCCTTTCAATTTTGTTGAGAACCCGTTGAATCATGACCGTGAAGTTAAACGTTTTGAAGTGAACCGCAATCCATTAGTCAAGTTTCGATGGAACTACTAATCAGCCCTGAGTTACGTGGGAACGCGAGGATCAATTCCGGAAGAAATACCCACATCTGTTCACACAGGCCGCACCGGCGTCAGGTGCCGCGTCTTAAGCCTTGAGGACAAGGCTCACTTAACGGGGGAAGACTATAACACCCTGTGTTTTAGGGTCATTGACATCGTCAATAAATCCACAATGTATCTTTTGTATTGTACGTGTTTGCTTTAAATCATAAACGTTAAGTTAAATCGCGTACGCCAAAAATTAGTGTTCAATGTAAACGGGCATCAAACCATCAAACGTTTACATCAAGCAGGTATTAAATAATTATTTTGAGAATAATTATGGTCTTTGTTCATTTTATTTTTATTGGTTACGTAAAATTTCGTATCGATTCGCGTATTAAAAAACGTTTAGGCATTCCCGGAACCACACCAAAACTATTTCTACGCTTAAACAAATACCCACTTTTATACCCAATACATAAAATTAACTCAAATATATCATATATATCTCTTATAGGCCGGATTTATGGCAATTGATACAAAGAAATTAAAAAAATCATCAACTTGGTCTTGTACATCACACTTGCATTAAACCTAGCCATGTTGTGTTTCTTTGACCAAAGACAAGACCACAAGTCTTCCTTAAGACCCTCATTGTGTTCTTGACTACTATTGCATACTTTTTGACCCTCCTAACTCATATAATGCAAGTATTCCAAGTGAGATAACACATACAACATAAACACTTAACCAAAAACTCAATAAACTCTCTCTTTTGGCTCTCTAAAGCCCACGGCTTGAAACACCCCTTTTAATAAATCCATACCAGTTTTTCTACCATATATACAAGCATACCTACACTATATCTAAGATACCTCAAGATGATTTGAAGCATTGGTTAAACCTTTTATAAGTTGGAAGCATGAAAGGAAACTAGGTTTTTATTATTGAAAACTAGGGTTTTCTTGGTTGCTAGCTTTGGTTTCTTAATCTAAGCAAGGTTAAGCTCTTATTACTCAACGTCATCATTCATCATTAAGGTTATCTAGCACCTGTATCTTATCATTTCATAAGTTTTTATGCATATGTTAGTCTTTATATCAAAATCACCAATTAGGACTTTTTAACAGGAAAAAGGATTTTTACTTGTAAAAATGGATTTTTCATTTTAAACATTTTATGATGTTAAGAGATTTGTTTAAAAATGGATTAAAAGGATTGTACCATGTTGTTTTGGTGTAAAAATGGATAAATACAAATTAGGGTTTATAAAGTTAACTTAATATGTTACAAGTAAAAGTAATGCAAATGACATGTTAATCTTGTTTATGGACTTTTAGTCATGTTATATGGACACTAAAATAAGGTTGTAAAAGGATGGAAAGACTTGTACACACTTGGTTAATGTATAAAAAGTTCAAGTATGAACTTGTAGTTAAAAGGTATTTAAGTAAAGTTTATGTTTTCATGAGATGTTTATGACTTGTACATCTTGGTAACTTGGACAAATGGATAATATGTGGACTAATGGACTTATTATATGTAACACATATAACATATATGTGTATATTATTAGACTTGATGTAAAGTTACAAAGTTAAAAGTAAAAAACAAAAGTTAAATATGGACTTAAGAAAGTCATCACAACTTTCTGCCAAAAATTCGTATAAAAATATATTTATTTTATATTTTTATAAAATACTACATCTCAAGACGAATCCGGACATGTAAGAAACTTGAAAAACGGATAAATAACGAAAAAGTTACGGTAAAAACAAGTTATACGATAAATAAACGGATTTATAAAAGAATTTTTATAAAACAATTTATAAAAATTATATAAAACAGCAAGTTTAGTATTTTTAACAGATTACACATATTTTTAGGATTCTAAAATGATAAGAATCGTAATTTTTCGATTAAAAACGAAGAAGTTATGAATTACGCAAGTTTATATACTTAAAATGTATAAAAATACTTTTATAAAATCATTTTTAATACAAAGATTACATCATGACAGGAAAAACATTTATTTTTGTAGAACCTCATAAATAAAATAGAACTTTCAATTACGAGAACGTGCTCGAAAGAATCGCTAAAAACGGAGCTATAACTTATAAAATACGACGTTTACGGGTTTTACGATAACAAAAACTATAAAAATAACTTTATAACTGTCAATCATGAGGATCAAAAATATTAAAATGTCAATTATGAAACTCGTCCTAATACAAAGCGTGGGCATAAAAACGTCAAAATCGGGCTTAAAACGCAGAAGTTACGCAGTTTTACTAAACAGTAATTATTAACGTTTAACTAATAAACACAAATTTTCCAAAATAAATAGATGGTGAAAAAGCTATATTAGAATTATTCATGTCGTACTTACCCAATGTGATAATACTTTAAACGACCTTAATTTAAATAGGTTCCTCTGACGATTTACGTATCATTATCTAGTGATTTACATGTTATTCGCTCACTCAAGGTGAGTTCATAGCCCCACGTTTTACATGATTTTGTTTTATAAGTTTTTGGGGTGAGAAACATGCAATGTCTTATAACAGACACAATTGTTAAGTTCATATTATGATTACGTGTTTCCTAAGTAGCGATAACCCTAGTTGAGCCCATTATCATGAACTGTCAGTTACTGGATTGTGAGCGCGAATGTTATGAATAGATCTATTGGGATTGACATCCCCGTTCGGGTGATTAGCTATCACTGGGCAAACGAACGTATACCATGTCGAACATAGGATGTTGCGGGTTAGAACATCATCACGGGCAATGTAGGCCATTTATATGGTATTCATTTATGTCGAGCTTCAGTGTCATGAGCTTAGGGCAACGTAATTACATTTATATGATGTCTGCATCTGTTGCATTATCATACACTTGGGAATTCTTGTGTTCCTATAAAAAAAATTGTGTGTGTGTGTGTAAACATATATGATTTATCGTAACCTATGAATTCACACATTATTGGACGTTTTAAAGCAATGTTTTTCAGGGATCAGTAAGCACGAGGTGGCAATGGAACATTGGGGTTTTGATTTGGATATCATGCATTAAAGAGTTTTGTCGCATTTCATTTTGTATAACTTTTATAGGCAAGAAAACTTTGTATTTTGAACAAGTAGGACAAGTGAAGCTTGGCTTATGTAACCAAATAACTTTTTAAATCCAATGATCAGTTTTAAACAACTTTTAGTCGTCTATAATACAATCTTGGTTATTGATCTATTAAGTAACACGCCCCAGACCCTTAATCCGCTGCGACCCTATTTGGGGTGATACATAATCCTGGTTTGAAGTTGTTCTGAATACATACTCTTGCAACAGATTTGCTATTCAAACATGTATAAATGCTTCAAAACATCTTAAGTATGCAAGTTTCACATTAACCGAACAACTTGTTGTACTCAGGAACCGAAAAACTAAGTACATTAAGGAACCAAACAACTATAGCTATTAGGAACCGAATAACTTAGCTGTTAGCAGGAACCGAACAACTGTAGTTATTAGGAACCGAACAACTGTAGTTATTAGGAACCGAACAACTTAGTTGTTAACTGTCTTGACAGTAGAAACCGAACAACTGTCTTGACAAGAAGAAACCGAACAACTGTATTGTAGTAAGAACCGAACAACTATCTTGACAAGAAGAAACCGAACAACTGTATTGTAGTAGGAACCGAACAACTGTCTTGACAATATGAAACCGAACAACTGTATTGATAGAAGGAACCGAACAACTATTGATAGTAGGAACCGAACAACTGTCTTGACAGTAGGAACCAAACAATTGTATTGATAGAAGGAACCGAACAACCTTGTGAGTAGTAGGAACCGAGCAACTTGATTCTATAAAGAACCTAACAACTAGCTTCTCATTAGAAATCATTTTTTGCTTCCAAGACCCAAAACACTTCAGATTAAATTTTCATTTTAAAAAGCGATTTAAAAATCTTAATTAGGGAGTTAATTAAAATTGATTAATTATACACTCTAAAACAGGTTAAGTTGGCTTAAGTTGTCATTTTTAAATAGATAGATCTTAATAAGTGCAAAAAGTCTTAAAGTTCCTAAATACTAAAGCATCGTTCACATCATGAATCAACTTTACGTGCTCATTCAATAGGTCCCCATAGTATATTGTATAATATTGATTGTACATAAACTATCTTGGTCCTATCTTATTAGAATCATGGATACTACAAGAGCTCAGCAACAGGCACTGGATGATGAATTAGTCGCCCCTGCTGACCGTCTTAAGATAGGGAAAAGCAATCTCTGACTAAGCTCAACTCTAAAATCCAAAAAACCTACTCTTCAAGTGGTGTTATATGCTCTCAAACTCACTCCATTCTACAATGCATTTGAGATCTCTGCTGACGTACCTGAAATATACATGCAAGAGTTCTGGGTTACTGTCTCTAGACATCATTCTTCATTTCGTTTTAAGTTGAATGGCAAAAGTTATACTGTTAATGTTGACAACTTCAGAGATATGCTCAAGATTAGCCCTAAACTCCATGGTCAGAAATTTGAAGAACCTCCACTTGAGGAGGACATTCTATCTTTTATTAGAGACCTTGGACACACTGGTAAGATCAAGTTCTTGTCTGACATCAATGTCAATCACAAGCATCAACCTTGGAGATCATTTGCTGCCATAATCAACAAGTGTCTTAGTCGAAAAACTATGGCTCTAGAAAGTCTTCGCCTGTCGCGTGCTCAAATCCTTTGGGGCATGTATCATAACAAGAAGGTTGACTATGTCTACTTATTATGGGAAGACTTGGTGTTTCAAGTGGAGAACAAGAACTCTAAGAAGAACAATGACATGTATTATCCATGATTCACCAAAGTCATTGTCGACTACTTCATGGCAAAGGATCAAGCAATACCAAAGAGAAACAAGATGTTTTAGCATCATGCCCGGGATGACTTCATGTTTATCACCATAAGAGTCATTTCTAAACATCAGGACACACAAGTATACGGTTCTATTCTCCCTCAGCACTTGACCAATCAAGCCATGTTGGAGTCTAAAGCCTACATGACCTACCGAGCTTATGCTACTGGTGAAAAGACTCCAAAACCAAAAACCACAAAGAAGAAAGCTGATTCTGAAGTATCTCCCAAGACGAAGACTACTCAAGCTACTAAAGGAAAAAGAATCAAGTCTTCGGCTAAGGGAGATAAAGCTGCCAAGAAGAAGCAACACGCATAGACATCTATAGACAAAGGTCTCACAGTGTTATCTGATGTTGCTTTAACAAAAGCTGAGCAATTAAAGCTGGTCATTGAAAGAAGCAAGACACAGACTCACAACTCTCACGCCAGTAGTTCAGGTGTAGATAAAGGAACTGGTGTTAAACCAGGGGTTCCCGATGTACCTTTATATAACTCTGATGATGAGCAAATCTCTTGGAAGTCAAGTGACGAGGAGGATGATGATGAAGTGAGCCTAAACAATGATGATGACGATGTTGCTAATCAAGATGATGAAAATCAAGATGATGATAATGAGCAAACGGATTAAGACAACGATGGTGGTGACTTCATTCATCCTAAGTTTTCAACTCATGATGATGACGCAAAGCAAGATGAAGAAGTAAATGAGGAAGATAGCTTTGATCCAAGGGTTCAAACACCCTCTCATGTTGAATCCACTGATGATGAAAGCAATGAAGAAAGTGATGAAGAAGTTCAAGGAGCGAATACTGAGGAAGAAGAGATGGAGGAAGAGGCGACACATGAAGAGGACGAAGCTAATGAGCTTTACAGGGACGTGAATGTTAATCTGGAGGGAAGAGACACTGCGATGACAGATGCTCCACTGCCTAATGTTCAAGCAACTCAGGAAACAGAAGATACTCATGTGATACTCACCGCTCCGATCAATCCTGAAGGTCAAAAGCAGAGTTCTTCTATG